>JBCFXI010000560.1:0-140819 GCA_038496175.1 Ampulex compressa | reverse complement strand
TGGACAGGGTTCTTTTCGAGGGGAACCGGGCAACTGGTGTGAGCGTGACGTTGAAGAACGGCAAGAGCGTGCAGGTAAAGGCCTCGAAGGAAGTGATCCTTTCGGCGGGCAGCATAGTCAGTCCTCAGCTCCTCATGCTCTCGGGTATCGGACCGAAGGAACATCTCGAGGAAATGGGCATCCCGAGCTTGGTCGATCTACCTGTCGGAAAGAACCTCCAGGATCACATACTGTGGCTGGGCATGTACCTGGTTTATGAGAACAATACGAAACCGTTGCCACCGACGGGGATGCTCGACATGGCTTACGATTTCCTGATGCACAATAGTGGCGAGCTGGCGATGATCGGCAGTCTGGACCTCCTAGGATTCGTCAATCTAGACGACCCGAGCTCGAAGTATCCCAACACTCAGTTCTATCACACTCACATACCCCAATGGCAAATAGAGAAAACGCGCTCAGCGATGAAGGCCTTCAACATGAACGACGAGTTAATCGCGATCGTGATGGAGAAGGTGAAAAAGTCCGACATGTTGCTCGTAGCTCCGTCCTTGCTCAAGCCCAAGAGCAGAGGCGAGCTGAAGCTTTTCAGCGCGAACCCAGCTGACCGCGTGAAGATCTACGCGAATTACTTCTCCGAGAAGGACGATTTGAGATCTCTTCTCAAGTCGGTGGACTTTGTCGAGTCGCTCGTGGGGACGGAGGCTTTCAAGAGGTACGGCACGCGGTTGATGCAGCTCGACATACCCAACTGCAGGCACACGACTCCGGGCAGCGCGGAGTATTGGGAGTGCAATTTACGAAACACGGTCACGACCGTTTTCCACCCTGTCGGAACTGCCAGGATGGGTCCGATAGGCGATCCTCGAACCGTCGTGGATCCGCGGCTGAAGGTCAAGGGCGTCGAGAGATTGAGGGTCGTCGACGCCTCGATCATGCCGGTCATCACGAGCGGAAATACTAATGCACCCACGATGATGATAGCGGAGAAGGCGGCGGATATGATCAAGCAGGATTGGCCGATCAGGAACGAACTGTAGCACTCTATATTCCATGGTATAAGTATCGTTACCATCCTGCCCCCCTCCTCCTCCCCAAATACAGATATTCTTTCCTCGAATCTGTAAATCGTTGTAAATAAAGGAAAACCGGTACACGCTCCTCGAGCGATAGTTCCTCCCGGCTACTTATTTTTCTCTCTGTCTTATACGATACTTCCTGCTACGAGATTGCAACGAAGTCAAGATTAAGGTCGAGGCTAAATATAAAATAATACGGAAGTAATGTGTAAAGCGTTGGAGGTGTATGGAACTATACGATCTTCCTTATTTTCCATGACTTTAGTGCCGCAAATATAGCCATATTTTTTCCGGTATATTAGGAGTTGTTCACACGTTGAGATGTAAATGACATTTCGGAGGTGAAGGTAGACGATGGGTTATAATTAACAGCCAGGGATATCGTTCTTGCGTGATACGATAAAAATCTGATAACGGCTCACATCACTTCTTAACTCGGCGAATTACATTCGCGGATATGACTTCGCGTTAAAGGACGGATAAAGATAGGTTAGTGGCAGTCCGCGATGGAAATTAATCTCCAGTGTGAAAGTATGTATAACCGGTCGAACTGTTTTTCGTTCCATAAAATCGGAACTCGTACGCGAAGAAACTCGTCTATTTATGTAGCGCATTAACTGCAGGAATACAAATTCGCGTTAATAGTCAAAAGCTTTAATGCGAATAATCGCACGCTGTTATCCTCCGTGAGTAAGTAAAAGACAGCACACGCAAATATGCCGATTACACTTCCATCGAAGAGTCAAGGCCATCGATATTGGTATCGGTTATAAATTCGTGCATCGCTCATCGATCCTTATGCAATCGAATTTCCATCGTATTCGACAAATAGGACGTCCCGACGTTAGAAACTCGTGTTTCGTTGTACTCGTTGGGAGATTAGGAGCGATGAAGCGATAAACACTCTTTTAAATAAATTATATGAGAAAACCGACGAAAACTTCGGCCACTTATCATTGTGGAACGTGGCATTCGATTGCCAATGCCGAAATACCACATCGTGAAAGCTTCATTAGGGATTATCCCGACGGTAGATGCCCGTTATAATATATTGGAGAAAGTCGAGAAACGTATTATCTTTCCAGGGATTACCGATCCGATCATAAAAGGCGCCGTGCCGAGATTTTAATGTCAACCTGCTTGCATTTGAGATCTTCCTGTGATTTGTCTACAATATACTATATATGTTTCGTATCGATCTATTTCTCCATAGGCAAATACTTCGTAACTCCTTGGAATACAACGATACGATCTGATCTCGATGCGGACCAAAGTACACGCGCTTCTCTGCGTATCGAAGCGAATTTCGTTCGAAAATTGCGTCGTATCAAGATTGTGTAAAACGTCCTCTCTTCGCGTCATCTTGCAAGATTTTCGTATATTCTCATATAATACGTTATGCAAACAAATATATGCCCATTCCAAAGAACCGTCGACGGCAGTGCATTATGTTCCTTCCTCGCCCGCGCAGACGTGCGACTTCTTCCGCTGATTAGAGTAAAATGAATTCATTCCCGGAAAAAGAAATTCGTTATCTCCGCTGTTTTGATTTCCTACATTCGTATTTTCCTCCATGAGCATCTCGCTGAAAGATAAATTGAAGGAAGCCCGTAAGGGTATAACGTCTGGCAGATCATAAGTATTATTTGTTCGTCCAACGCTCCAAGATTTATATAAAATCTACGGGACATAAATTATGGGTGAGAAACGGTAAAAAGCGCCTCGTAATATGTACTCAAGTGAGTTTTAATACGGCGATACAGTTCCAGGTTCTCTCGAGGTAAACAATTTCTATCGCGATATCGCCCTGGACCACACTTTAAAAACCCCCGATGTCCTTCTTAGACCATTCAGATTTTGAGCGCGACTCGCGGTGCTGAGGTGCTCGTCGAAGGAGCACGCGGAACGAACGAGTCGCGAATTCTCTTCGCATTTCGTTCTCATCGAAGTCGCCTCCCATCCGGAACAATTGATTTCGCCGTTGCACGAGGGCAGAAATTCCCGCGCGGTGCACGAAAATTTCGATAAAAAGCGAGAGGAATTCGAGGGGAATAGGGGATCGACGTTTTTCGCTGCCGACTAATCCGAAGCATGAATATTCGTGAGTATTGTTTTTCTGCCAACGTTTCATCGACACTCCGCTGATTAAAACGTCTGCGCTTATTGCCTCGCGCGCCGTTAGAAACCTTTCAAGGTAATTGTATTCGAAACGCAGATCGCCATTGTGGGCTACTGCAGAAAATATATTGCAAACCAGCGTCGTTTAAGGAATCCTGTTACTCAAACGAGCCGTCGTTTTTACGCCGTTAATGTGGAGAAATTAACGTCTAAGATATTTTACGATCCTCCTTTTAGATCCGCATTAGCTCTGACCGCGGGATTTCATGAATAAATATTAATCGATGGCATAGCAATGAGGGGCCATAAAAAAAATCTGACTTACTGGTCCACGTGTCGCGTTAACGAATAAGATGATCGTTAAAAGCGCTTAATCGCTACTTTCGCCCCCGTTAATAACCGCGGGACGTCTCGTTCAAGCTGAGCATCCGATTAATTTTTGTTGCCATCGAAGGTAAACGAAAATTATCGGGAAGAGTCGATTCGTGGGATTTTTTTTTATCGCCACCAATAAAATCGTCACCCTTGAAATCTTACAGACATTTAAAATACTTTGTGTTGCTTTTAATAATAACGGAATTGGTTTCGATGTTCAACTTAAATAAGGCGTTCCATTTGAATCATTTAGAGATCAATGTATCATGGGTACCGCCCAACCTGTCCACCTTTTGCTCTCCGCACTCGATGCTCTCCATCTGTCAGCCCGAGGCCTTCATGTTCCTGACCCTCGTGGCTCGACTTTTCGGCCATTCCAAGGACAGTCGTCACACGCTGACGAGTCCTAGATGGAAGAAATTGCCGAATTGGGAGGTCGATCATAACGATGGAAGCATCGAGCACGAGGAAAATCAGCACGGACTTAAATTTCCAAAACCCTCGGTTTCTTTGGAGGACGAATATGATTTCATCATCGTCGGCGCTGGATCCGCGGGATGCGTCCTGGCGAACAGATTGACCGAGATAACAGGCTGGAAGGTAATCCTCCTTGATCGTTAAATTCATTTAGCATAGAAATCGGCATCTAAGCTGCGTACAGGTAAAACGTAAGAATAAGAAAAGAAGCTCGTCTTATTATGAACCACGATCGCCGCGGCAATTCGCAAACGTGAGTATATTCGCGTTGAAGCAGAAAGGTGAACGTATGGCCAGGATCGCGGTGGAAGCCGTACCTTTCCATTTCATACACTAAAAGCCGCGACAACGGGATTGCACGGGCATCGCGCATGCAAATAAACAAGTTAACCGTGCCCTTTTGTCGCTCTGGGCATACCCGAGACGTCGAGTGTTTGCGCGCATCGCAAAATTAACCGCGAGCACCGCATTACGAGAATCGTTCCTGCAGCGACTGCGGAGCGCGAGTGACGATTAACGCGCGCCTCATGACGAAAGCAAGATCCTGGCGAGCGTTTAGCAATATCTGATAACTCGCTCGAACGTGCATCAAAGGCACGGAGCGTGTTGAAACAGCCTGGCAGACCTATTGCCCCTAAGCTCGTTGACGACGACCGGGGCTTCATCGAAACGGATCACAGAACTGCAGATCGAGAGTGGTCATGTTATGAGTATTGTACGGCTTGGCGGTTATTAACCCTTTCTACTTACTTCCCTCGACGACACTCGATGCTTTTCATAGATTTCGGACCTTAGCACGGCTTTTTTTTTTTTTCATCGATAGCGCGCTCACCTTTTCTGTGCGATTAGAGTTGCGCGAATGTAACTTAAGCGATTGTGCACACAACGATAGTAAGATTGAGTGACTGCGCGCACAACGCGTACGTGTGACAATCGAAATATCTCGGTTAGAAAGGAGTGTGTATTCGCGTATGAATCGAGGTCGGATATACGCCATTCGTATATGTATATATACGTCAATATGAGCGTCATTCGGTATATTAGCAGCAAAAAAATTCTGGACGAGGGACTCTTTATGTCGCCGACTTCGTAGGATTAATCGTTCAATCGACACGTTTCAGAATTTAGTAACGAGGAATGTTGACTATTAGGGTACGATCACTTTCGGAGATAATAGTCGCTTGCGTTTAGAGCGGTACAATTTCTTGCGATTACAGTTTCCAGTCGCTGGTTCGAATATTCGATGACCAATGAAAATGTAGATCAAATATCTTTTTCGAATTCTTCTTCAAATTTCTCTTTCAGGTACTCCTGCTCGAAGCTGGAATCGAAGAGCCTATGATAGGCGGTGTCCCGTCCTTTGCCCATTTACTGCGAGGCAGTAACATAGATTGGCGGTATAGTACGCAACCCCAAGAAAATGCCTGTCGCTCGTGGGAAGGAAAGAGATGCTCGTGGCCCAGAGGCAAGGTACGCATCCACCATTTTCTCCCTCGATTCATCACCTCCCGATCCGTCCTCCTCAAATTTCACGCCATCATTCATTCTCGATTTCATAATGAAACACCAGGTAATGGGCGGCTCGAGCTCGATCAACGCCATGCAATACGTTCGAGGAAATCGCAAGGACTACGACGATTGGGCGGCACTCGGAAACCACGGTTGGGATTACGAAAACGTCCTGCGCTACTTCAAGAAATCCGAGGATAACACCGATAAAGACGTAAGTCAATTTTCTTCCCGCGCCAAAGATAATCTAATAAGTCGATAATTGGACCGTTTATTTCGAAAGTGGTGTAAGTCCATTCATAGCCCGTAAATATACATTATTTTAATCCAATTCACCTAAAACAAATTTATATAATCAAATTACATATTGATAAATTAGTAGAAACATTGCCACAACCGCTAATATTAATCCATATTTTTGAATCAACAAATATGCCGACCTTTAATTTGCCCGAAACAAGAGAAAATGGACTTACACCACTTTCAAAATAAACCGTCCAATTCACGAAAACGACCCTCTCACGTCCCTTTCCCCAGATACTGGAGGATAATCACGAATACCACAACGTCGGGGGCTATCTGGGCGTCTCGCGATTCCCCTATCACGACAAAAACGTCGACGACCTGATGGACGCCTGGAAAGACTTCGGCTACGATATCCTCGACGTAAACGGGGCCAAGCAATTGGGCGTGACGAGGCTGCAGATGACGTCGAGGAACGGCGCGCGAAGCAGCGCCAACAGCGCCTTCATCCGACCCATCAGGCAGAAGAGGAAGAACCTGCACATGGAGACGGAAGCGCACGTCACGAGGATCCTGATAGATCCAAAGACCAAGGAGGCCACGGGCGTGGAGTACGTGTCGACCTTAACGGGCCTCGTGAAGGTCGCCAAAGCGAAGAAGGAAGTGATCCTCTCCGCTGGCGCCATCAACTCCCCGAAGATCCTAATGTTGTCGGGTGTCGGACCAGCGGAGGAGCTCCTCAAGCACGGGATCGCGTGCATAAAGGATCTACACGTCGGTCGCAACCTCCAGGACCACGTGAGCATGATAGGCCCGGTGATCGGCCTGAGGAAGGACAACTCCATGATCAAGGACTACATAGGGATGCTGGAGGACCTGTACCTCTACAAGCGCGCCCAAAAGGGCCCATTGACGGGCACGGGAATACTCTCCTGCGTCGCATTCGGCCAGACGATGTATCAGAAGACCCAGGGCGTGCCGGATATTCAGTTCACCTTCATCGGCGCCAACGAGAAGGACCTCTGCGAATCCCGGGCAGAGAACTTCCGACCTTTGGCTTACTACGACGCGATGACTGTCAGGCCTATTCTGCTGTCGCCCAAGAGCCGTGGCTTTATCGTGCTGAACGACACCGATCCTCTGCACGGCCCTCCCTCGATTCATGCAGGATACTTCACCGATTCCTCGGACCTCGAGGTCGTGGCTGAAGGCGCGAATGTAGTGGTAAAGATGCTCAATACGCACGCAGCCAAGAAGCACGGCCTTCGTCTGATCCACGTGCCCCGGCCCCCGTGCGATCACTTGAAGTTCGCCACGACGGATTATTGGAAGTGCATCGCGATGGAGTACACGGTCACGATCTTCCATCCGGTTGGCACGTGCAAGATGGGTCCGAAGGAGGATTCGAGCGCGGTTGTGGATGCTCGTCTCAAGGTTCACGGTATCAAAGGACTGAGGGTCATCGACGCCTCCATTATGCCGCTTCTGGTTAGGGGAAATACGAATGCGCCGACTATCATGATAGGCGAGAAGGGCAGTGATTTGATCAAGGAGGATTGGCTGGAGAAGTGATTCTTGGAGACTTGAGTCGAGAATTGCAGCGACTCGCGGAACGGAGACTTGGATTTACGGAAAATTGGAGTTGAATTTTATCGTAATGAGATGATCGGGATGTTTTAAATGTAATGTTCGATATCCGTTGTGGATTTTAAAGCGTAACTTTGAAAGAGCGATTCTAGCAATTCGAGTCTCAAATGAAATGAATAAATGTGCTCTGCGAAATTTTATTGTAATATGATTTTGTAAGTTTGCGTGTAATAATATATGAAGAACGAATACAAGGATTTATCAAGAAGTATATATTTTTCCCCGTTGTAAAAAAAAAAAGTAAAAAATATGTCTAGTACGGAATATTAAAAATTGAATGATAATACGCGGATCAGGATGAGCTTTAAACGGACCATGGTATTTGCACAAAGTATTTTATTAAAGTACGTGCCAAGGTAAGAGCAATGGAACCCCCGTAATACGATGCTCCCGAGTTGGGCCGTGAGCCAGGTTGCCTATCGTCAGGCTTCGAGGCAAGCATTAACAGCAGTCTGGATGGGTGTGCCAATAAATGTGACTAGGAAAAACTATACCTGGCCGACATAAACGATATGCAAGCGTGTTACCTACTTTTAATATAAGCCGTGATTGATCGAGTAATTTATTTCATGGGCGTAATCCTCTATACCCATCGGACAATTGCCCAGAGCTAACGTAACGTACATCTGTAACTGTCAATTAAATGGTAACATTAGAATATTTTTTACCATACCGGCTACACGCAACGGATTTCATAATCCCAGCGTACCGATCGATGCTCCATATTTCTCCTCCACTTCTGATATGCAAAAAATATTAACTCGTTTTTACTTGACCTAACTCGCATACGCATAACCTTCGTTTATACAATTCGTAGTAAAAAATGTACGTCAAAGAGGTTTCTCGAAGCATTATTCGATACAAAGAGGTATTCTTTATGAGTATCGGAATTATCGTGCCATCACGCATCGACACGTGCGTGCATACTTTAGAGGGGAAAAAAAAAAGAAAAAAGAACAGGGAGGCCTAAAGATCTACATCCTCGTAGATGTAAACGATACCGATAAGAAATAACGGGTGGATGCGCATCGATCGCTTCGATAGTTTCAGCGCTAAAACTGCATAACCAGATACAGGTCAATCTCTCGCGACGGTGCGCTTAATCGAAGAACTTTCCTACGAACAAACCTATTTCCCAATTCTCCTTCCTACAAGAGCGCGCCCGCGAATACTCGGAAATTGGAGTGAAAAGGTACCTTCGTAGGCCGATTTCCAAATCTGCCGCGCGAAAGTGAAATTTTTCTATCGTGTGTGTAATACGGATGCCCGAGCCTCGCGAGATAGGAAGTAACCGAATAGAAAAATACGGAGAAAGCGGACTTATGATCCGTACCGGCGATTACTCATAATCGAGGCCCGGTCAATTACCAACGATTTAATGCCGAAAATATTCAAATGGGCGGAGGTAAAAGCTGTGACGCTTAAGCGAGGGGCCCATTAGCGAGGACACATGGCCGACGATTATCGGCCTGCTGGATCGTTAAACGTCCTGGAGTATTTTGTAATCGCACTATTCACTTTGCGCTCATTCCCTTCATCGCCTCGATCGCCACTCACGGATGCCACTGTGCGGGACAATTATAGCAAGGATTGTACTCGGTACGTAATCGTTCGATCGCGTCGCTTGGGCGGCAATTTGCACTCTACGCTCTACCGCTAGACTGCGCGCGTTATCCTCCACCCAGGAGCAAGAACCAGGGCGACAAATTTTCGAGGATACTTTTTCCCTCGATCGTTTCTCGTGCGAGAGTTAAGATCGCGCCAACCGATGGCCTTGAATATTTCGATCCGACGATCACCACTTGCCCAACTCCTTGCGAAAGATCCTGTCCTACACTGCCCCCCTCCCCCTTCTTCCTATCACGGATCTCAAATTGCCCTTGTCGATCGCCAGGATTCTAGATCGATGTGTTACAATGCCGTGAGCGATAACGCGAAACGTTCTGCTCAACGTTTAGCCCCACTTTTCCAATTTCATTGGCGGGCCTCGAGTGAGGAGCGGACTTTTCAGCCGACCGTTGCAAACCTGTTTTCGCGCGTAATTAAGATTAACCTGGATAATTTGAGGGAAAGACCTCGAGGTGGCAGAAAAGGTAGGAAAACGTCGAGGCTACACCCCTCGGTGTCGAGGATGCAGGCGCGATAGAGGAGTATTTCTCTCCATGTCAAGGTGGTGGTACCACGGTAAGGTTTATACGTTCAGCGTAATGTTCGAACTCTCAGTCTTTCGCTTTCTCTGCCACCGCGAGCTGCCCGATCGTGCACGGTGTCTTAATTCCACGTGCTTTTGAATGTGGTCCACGGTGACCTGTGCCTCCTCGAGGGACACGCTGGACACTGTGATGCGGAATATAGCGCGGCAGGTGCACCGGTGAAATGCATTAACATCTCAGCTGGCCGCGAGAAGCTTTCCTTCGTTACGCGGGAGGTTCAAGTTTCTTCCTAAGAGGCGAATCGATCGGTGAGGTTTTCCATCAACCCCCGTGGAAAAACGCGAGAAACGATTTTGCTCGGTACAATGAATCGTCGACTACCTTTATTAATATATCTTGAGAGTGTTAAACGTATGGTTCATTTGTATCGAGATCCACGCGGTTATCCCTTGTGAGTTTAATACCAGAGTTGAAGTTATAGGAGGAAAGTGCATATAAATTAGAGTCTCAATTGGCAAAACCGAAGTGTTCTCATTAACAAGGTAAGTCCGATTGGTATTATTCAACGGTATAACGATGTTCGTGACAAAAATGACGGATGGACGAGACATAATTCGTCGAATTATGGGGAGAGCCGACTCTCTCGTCGAGGAGTTATACAAGACGAGGCGATGTTTTAGATTTGCCTTGAAGCGCCGTTTCCTGTTCCTGATAGTAACGTAAAAACGTCGTAAGGATGAATGGGAAATAGTAAACGAAATACGGAATTCATGAATGAGTCCTATTAGCATGTACGCGCGAGGCGTTGCTTTGTGGATCTCATCATGAGCGCGTCGTAAAGTTTCAAGAGATTTCGCTCGTCTTCTAATCCTAATGGAAAATCATCCGATATCATCGCGATGATCAGGATAATGCGCGTGCATGACAAATCACGAAGTCAGCTTAAAAACACTGGTTAAAAATCATAAGCCAGTTGGCACTCGGTTTTTATCGTAACTTTCGCACTCTGTCGCATTACTCAGTCGTTTCTTTCATTAAAATTTCGACCAATATAATCGTACAGTTTAGAGTTCGTTATTCGAGATAAATTTCAAGAGAATCCGTTTCTGCGGTTATGACATCGCGTAACATGTGACATAACTTAGAAATTTTCACAAGTTTCGAGCCGCTAAAAATTCCGTCCTCCGCTGCCACGAGAATGAACTTAAGAAGATTGTCCGTAATCGCGTCTAATGTTAGTGGACTACGGACAATTGCGACTTGCAGCGCGCAGAATCGCGGGTAAAAATGCGGGAGCTATTGTGTATCCGAAATTGCATCCTTCGCTTAAATGCAAAAGCCTCCTTCGCGTAGCTCAATACGGAGTTCTTCGCGTGCAAAATGCGGGAGTTCCGACAGGTTCCAATGACGCCACGTACGAAATAAAATAACCCAGATTTGGGTTCGACGCGAAAACGTCGGGCAGAGAGGCCGAGAACGAGTCGGTGATAAAAGGACGGTGCACCGACAGTTGCACGTGCAATTCATCCTTTTGCAATGCTAAGTGCCCCGCGGTCTTGGCGGTTGCGCAAACATTCCATCCTTTGTCGATCAAAGGAAGCGCCACCCGGTGAATTATTCGTTTACCCTCCATCGATCTTACGCCAATGTGGCCCGAGGTGATTCGTGAAATTTCTAGGATTCGAAATGGGCGCTCGAAGAAAGGAAAAAGTGAAAAGGAAACGGAGCATCCGCCGCGGCCCAACCGTTGTCTCAATATTTATAATGAGCAACTTTCGACGTAACCAAGGACGCCTGATTTATAAAGAGCCCTCTATAAACGCCGGCACTTTTCGTGCAACGTTCCCCGTGCATCGATACTGTTACAAGGCTCCTTTCGATGCTCGTCTCATCCCAATTCTTCGAAGACCTCTCGAAGATCGCGTGCGAGCAACGACGGGACGAATTAATACGACAGTTGTGAAGAGTCCTCAAAAAAGATGGGCAATTAAGCACGACCCACGAGGCGTTTGAACGAAAATGTCAGATACTCGAGTATCCCGACGATTGCACAATTACTCGCTGTAATGGTATATTATTTGTATATGTATACAAACCATTACACATGCGTTAAGTACTCTTGTATACATGGATATGTGGATGGAGGGCGAGTTAGGACAGAGCATAGAGACTAGGAATCGGCATCCTATAAATAACAATGCTTAGTCGAATAAAACTCAAAGACCTGGTGGCGAATATGAAGAATTGATATTATTGCCCTAGAATGAATCTCTGATTTATTATTAACACTGGAACTACCAAACCAGTCAAAATAACTGGTCAATCGTTTCTTTAAAAAATCCTAATACTTTGTAACGATGTATTTTTTTAGATTTTCCATGATTTTCATGTAGTATTTGGACCATCATTTCGATCTACTAAAATTTCCTTTTACACTCCCCCTTTTTTCAAAGATGTACGTGGTGTTCTAAATATGCCCAGAAAGTGGCTGGTAGTTCTAGTGTCGAAGCATAAAAGAAATGTTTGAATTACTTAGTCTCCCCCCGCTCTTATTTTCCTCTCACGCTCCACGCATCTTATTTTTCTCCTCGGCGATGCAGACCGAGGCAGGTCGAAAAGTGCATTCGAGTTATATCATCGCGGATACGCAACGTAACCGAAGTTGCTATTGGTGGAACGAAAATTCGCGCACGAAACGATGTGAAAAATTTCACCGTCTGATTACAGGTTCGTCCGTGGAGCCATAAGAAGAAACGAGGCTCGCCACGGCGCCCGATTCGGCTTTTTTCTTCCTTCAAGCAGGGCCGGTTAATCCGCAGTGCGGCGATGACAATTTCAGGGCTGTTGGCCGTCGTTTCCACGTGACACTCGAAAAAACTCAAGGAGCACTGAATGTGGATAGCCGTGATTCGACATTTTCACGGTAAGCTCAAAAACGACGTCTTTCGAGGGATATTCCGCGGTGCAAGAAGCGAAGTGTACATTCCCTTCAAACACCGTCCAATTTCCCCACGTTTCAGGTGTAAATTACATACCGGCAATTGGACGTAAGGCGAGGTATAATTTATCCAGACAAATTCCGGTTTTTTCGTCGCGTACAGGCATACCAAGAGTAATGAGTAATACCTTAACATCCTGTACGTTTAATAATTACGGTTGATAATCAACGAGATTCATCGTGGTAAATGTTAATATTCCAAAGTTCCTTATTGACCTATTCGGTACAAGACTCGTTTGATCGGCTGTCGTAACCAATGAGTAAATGATATTTATTTCGCAGGAACTCGATCTCTAGAATTGATCTCGGAAACATCGAGGTGCTGGGATCGTAGCCGTGATCGAGGACGATAGAGGATAGATCAAAAATGGGCATCACGACGATAATCGTCGGGGCGGTTAAGGGCGCGACGTTTCTCCTGGGGAAGGTAGCGATAATTCCAGTGCTGGTGGCCGCCCTCGCGTACTTCAATTACGACCTTCTCGATCCTGAGAATCAGCCCCGCGTGACAAAGGAGCTCAGGAGGGAATACGACTTCATCGTAGTGGGTGGAGGCACAGCTGGCAGTGTCGTCGTCAACAGGCTGTCCGAGAATCCGCAATGGAGCGTCCTGCTGTTGGAAGCTGGAGGACACGAGACCGAAATAACGGACGTGCCGATATTATCGATTTATCTGCACAAGAGCAAAGTGGACTGGCAGTACAGAACAGAGCCGCAGGATTCGGCCTGTCAGGCGATGGAGGATCACAGGTGTTGCTGGACCAGAGGCAAGGTGAGAGGATTTTTTTTCTCTCTCTCGTAGTACTTCATTGGCTACGATAAGCTTCCGAAATTTCTGCGGATGTGCGTCTATATACGAGACCACGTATAGTGGTACTGTGATGGAATATATGTGGCAAACTGTACAGATGTGAAAGCGATGTGGGGTATTGTACCTTATGCGAGAGGTCCTTCGCTCGTTTTTAAGAAATTGCCGTTGGAAAAGAAAATGGAATGGAAAATCGTTGTCCAGGGAGTCGCGAGGCCTCTATTTGACCCGCTACTTATTACGCTTTGTATTTTCTTACGTAGCCCCTCTGTATGTTTTTATATGCTATTTACCGAACAAGCCTTTGCGAGTGTGGCGATTACAGTACATATAAGAGAAATGTATAATGCTGCTGACCAGTTAAAATATTTTTCCTGCGACAGAAATACTTTTGCAAACTTGGAGAAATATGTATATCGAAAAGTCGAAGAACAAGTGCAATCGTGGCTTTTAATCGCGAATAGTCTTTATGTCTTATAAACGTTCTTTATGGAGAATAGATTACGTCTCCTCCCTTCTACTTTGATACGTATGCACAAGGATAATATAACACGCGAATCACCACAATTGCATCTTATTGAACGGAGAGCAATATTGGCACAAACTGGTGATAGGGACCAACGAATCGCCGATTACATATTTCAACGACAGTGCGCTGTTTTTATCCTCTAATAACTGATTCGATCGGGCGATCCAGATCCGACGTTCGTTGCAAAGCTTCGTGCGATATAACCGTTACGACAGCTAATTACGTATAAAAGCAAGCGCAGAAGTCTATTAGACATTTCGTCATATCCGCGATGAATTTTATAGATCACGCGGATCAAGAATTCGCGTTAATCAAAATCGTGTTGTTTTCCACGTTGTTTCCAATGCTTTCTACCGAATTCTTTATAACGTATTTAATCAAAACAGGCGTTTATGATACTATGTTTCCACTATTATATTATTTATATATATTGCGCTTCCATTACCAAATGAGTAAAGCTTCCTAACAATAGAAATCTATCCAAGTTCCTGTACGATTATAACGAATTTTGGAATATCAAGTGCGCGTAGCGGCGAGTGAAAGGAATTTTTGGCCAGCGCTCCTTTTCATTCCGTCAAAAGTCTGGAAAGAGTGGGGCACGGCATGTGGTCCGACTGCCTCCGGTGAATTGATTGGAGCACGGCCTCTTGCAAAACCTAACGATTTCCTAACGCTTCGCGTAATAGCAACAAATATTACATATCCGGGAAAAATCTTTGGATCGGGAAGACGATTAGAAAGCAGGCGGAAAACGAAGCTATTTCCAAACGACAGTACGCGTTGCAATGTCAAGTTTATGGTTAATGTACCGACTTCCTTTTGGCCGAGTTTTCTTCTTATTCTACACCTAGATGTCAGTTTTCCACACGACGCTTCAAAAGACATTACTGCAACTTTGTTGCCGATCGGTCGGCACCGATTATCGAAGATATGGTAATGAAAAATGGACTTTACAATCGTCATGCCCGTGGGTCCTTCGATCGTGGAACAATCTGGATCCAAGGTACTCGCTTAATGCGTACGTGGCACGCATACATTACAGCCGCAATCCGCGGTTATATCACAGCGATATCGAGAAAAAACCCCATTACATATTGACCCCATTTATCAGGAGTTTCTTAGTCGGTCACACGCATTTATGAGAATGACTCTGTGTTATGCAAATCCTCGCCTCAACTTTATACGTCATTATACGCTAAATCTATGGAAATACGTAGAGTAAGAATAGGACTCGGAGTGTATAAATATACGATTAATGCGTTCGCGTGTGTTTACAGGCGTAATTATGTACATCTGTTATACATTTATGCATTAGTACATCCTTTTCGCATCACGAATGCATCGATACGTACGAATGATTTTCTTACGATCTCACGTATCCTCCGATTTTAGGTTCTTGGCGGATCGAGCGTATTGAATACGATGCTCTACGTTCGAGGAAATCGTCGGGACTTCGATCAGTGGGAAAGCTTTGGAAATCCCGGCTGGGGCTACGACGACATTCTGCCGTACTTCAAGAAGTCCGAAGATCAAAGGAATCCCTACTTGGCTCGTAACACCAAGTATCACGGTGTCGGTTGGTTGACCACTTACACAAGAATCATTGCGCATAATCGATAGTCCGATTGTCTCCGCTGGAACATTATGCCAGTACAGAGTGTTTATAATCCGTGAGAAACATCGGAACATCGCGATCCTCGGCCGCGTATTCCCGATGTTATCGAAGCTCGCGTTGACGCGTTTGCGAATACGATCGCTGTAGCTTTTCATATTCATGGTAACGCAACACGACTTGAAAATTAATCTATATCAACGTAAATACTATAACACGCACTGTTATATAATTGGTAAAATGCGATATTCCGAGCACCTGGAAAAAATGTGATCGGTTAATATTTTTACGTGGCGATTGGCTCTCTTGTTTTACAACCCGATGCAATTTTTACTATCCGCGAACGTATTAACGTAAACGCAGGATTCCGTGCGTTTGCGTCTCGTCACCGACGCTACGATCGAGCAAGGAGGACGAGTGTAGCAACCCGACACTCCAAAGTCGAGATACACGGTCAAGTGGTTGCCATCCAGTTGGATCAAACGCCAAACATCAAACCGGTCGGCCATCGAGTCGACGTCCAAACAATCCGTAAAACTTCCTCGACGTTCCGCAGACGTGCTCTTTGTTATTCTAATCGTAAGCAATGACGAAACGAACGTCCGTCTATGCGCTCTCGATTTTCCACAACCCCGTCGATGGTTTCGAAATCTCTGCTTTTGTCACAAGAGCGTATCCCTTTTCCTCTTCTTTAATCCATTTCAAGCAGCAAGTACTAAGGTCTTACGGCCTAGGATCCACTGTGTTGAGGTTGATTATAAACCACCACAGCTACAGTATACAAATCACGCAGAAAATTCTCCATCGGTATCGGATTAAACACACCAAGCAACTCAATCGTGTATCGCGACCCATGAACACTAAACCAACTGGAACGGTTAAAATGATCTGTCGATTCTTTGAAAAATCGTAGAGCTTGAAAAGAGATATTTTCCACGATTAGCCACGATTTCATTGCAGCATGGATCGATGTATTAAACTATCGACATTTCTCCTTCGTCCACCTTTTTCCAAAAGTATATTCAGTACACTTCGATACGTCAGAAAGGTGCTCGGTAGGTTCCACCTCAACAAACCCTGCCCTATCCCCCACACCACCTCCATCCATCCACCTTCGTAACGTAGACCTTCGTTGTCGTTGTTGTTTTTCCTGGCATCGACTACTTTGGTCATTTTGCCGACCCTCGTATCCCTAACGAACGACGCAACATTACAGGAGGCTACTTAACCGTGCAGGACGCGCCGTACAACACGCCGCTGGGCGTCGCCTTCCTGCAGGCGGCCGAGGAAATGGGTTACGAGCTACGCGACGTAAACGGCGCGGAGCAGAGCGGCTTTGCGTTCCACCAATTCACGATGCGAAGGGGCGCGCGATGCAGCGCCGCCAAGGCCTTCGTGCGGCCCATCCAGTTGAGGAAGAACTTCCACCTGTCCCTCTGGAGTCACGTGACGCGGCTGCTGATAGACCCGCGCAGCAAGCGGGCCTACGGCGTGGAGTTCATAAGGGACGGCAAGAGGGAGGTGGTCTACGCGAGGAAGGAGGTGATCCTCTCCGCTGGAGCCATCAATACGCCCCAATTGCTGATGCTCTCGGGCGTGGGCCCGAGTCAGCACCTCCAGAAGCTCGGCATACCGGTCCTGGTGAACTCACCTGGCGTAGGACAGAACCTACAGGACCACATAGCCATGGGCGGACTGACCTTCCTGATCGACTACGAGATCAGCATCGTGATGAGCCGCCTCGTGAACATCAACTCCGCGCTTCGATACGCCATCACGGAAGACGGGCCTCTGACCTCGAGCATCGGCCTCGAGGCGATCGGCTTCATTCCCACGAAGTACGCCAGCAATACCTCCGACTGGCCCGACATCGAGTTCATGCTGATCTCCGCCTCGACCAACTCCGATGGCGGCTCTCACGTGAAGAACGCCCACGGTCTGACGGACGAATTCTTCGACGATGTCTACGGGAGGATCAAGAACCGCGACGTCTTCAGCGTACTCCCCATGCTGCTCAGGCCGAGAGCGAGGGGTTACATAGAGCTCAGGTCGAAGGACCCTCTGGACTATCCTCGGATGTACCACAACTACCTCACGAATCCGGAGGACCTCGCGGTGCTGCGAGAGGGCGTCAAGGCGGCGATCGCCTTCGGGGAGACCAGCAGCATGCGCAGGTTTGGCGCCAGGTTCCATGGAAAACCGTTGCCCAATTGCAAGCACATACCCATGTATACGGACGAGTACTGGGACTGCGCCATCCGGCAGTACACCATGACGATCTACCACATGAGCTGCACGGCCAAGATGGGCCCTCGTACCGACCCCATGGCGGTGGTGGATCCTGAGTTGAGGGTGTACGGCATCGAGGGGCTGAGGGTGATCGATGCTTCCGTCATGCCCACGATTACCAGCGGGAACATCAATGCCCCGGTGTTCATGATCGCGGAGAAGGGCTCGGATATGATAAAGAAGCAGTGGGCGTGGCGCAAGAAGAGGAGCAATGCGACCTTCGCGTGATAATAGGCTCCTTGGATTTCGAGTTTTCCTTTCCTCGTGGGCTGCAGTTAGAAGCGGCCCTGGTACAAATCGGTGGTCGCTGCTGACGTCGAACTATTGGCCGAGTGCAAAAGTTCGTGCGGAGTTTCTCATAGCTCCATCTACTGAAACTCCGCACGAACTTTTGTACTCGCCTAGTACTTCGTGAAACGTGGAGGAGCGTAATGTAGGATCTAGTCGATAGGGCGAGACGCCACGCGGTTGGATGGACGATGTGGATCGATTTTTGAGGATCGATCCGCCGCGGAAGTGTGCGCGATCGCGTGTAGAGGAAGATTCCGGAAGGATGGACGTTAACATTCGATTTCATCGCGGTTTTGCCCGGTTCGTTTGCATTCACGAGGCATCGTTGCGAATGGAGAGAGGCTTCGATTTTCACCAGGAAGATCCGGGTTGAAATTCCGCTCGTTGAATTCCGACCCCCCCTTTTTTTTTTACCCGACGCGTGCATCGCAGAACCGACTCTCGTTTAAAGTCTGACACTCGCCTAAATTAGTGGACCTTGAGTTAAATGTCCTAAAGAGTTACGTGTGCGTAGACACGCGGGACTTTGTGAAACGCGAAACGCGCCTCCAAATTATCATCGATCGACCTATGGTTTAGATTCGTGATAAACTCTAAGATCACCTGGACTCGATGTCCATAAAGATATATGCTCGACTCTGACTTTGAAATTCAATACGAATATGACTGCGCTTCTGGCACGGTTATTACGTCGCTGTTACGAGCGTGCGTATAATTTCACGCGTGTCTAGCCTTCTCCACTCTCGTTTTTTCCGCAACGGCTTGTGTAGCAATCCAAAGTAATGGAAACCACCGTACGGCGTTGTTACGATTTAACGGCCGCCGTAGTTTTACGCGCACGAATAAAAAATTCATGCAGCGATGGCAGAGCGTTGGAATTCCGATGCAGAACACCGATCTGTGATACGATTGGTCTTCGCATTGGGTGCTCGTGTCGAGCATCCATGGACTTCCATCGTTATCGGTGAAAGGGAACGACCGATGATACACCTCGTCATCGATCCTTCTCCTAAATAATAACTTCCTAAGCGTATATATAGGATGGGCCATTTAAAAGTTTGTTTTTAAAAAACGCTCTGAAATCAGTCTACATCGATATTTAAAACAAAATTTTTTTCATCGCGAAGGTTGGAGTTTCCGATTTAAGAATCTTCAGACCGACCAGCTGTTCAAATTTCAAGCAAATCGGTCACACCAGTGTTGCTATATCCTATAATTTAAAAACAAACCAGTAGATGGCCCACCCTATATAAGATTATCCTACTCTTTGTTCGGTTGGTAGTCTCGTCGTCAAGCGTAGAACGTCGAGGATTCGCCAGGATTATTTCGTCGTTCAGAGTTTGGCGAGGATATACATATATATATATTTTGACATCGGTCGTACGAGCGACTCGCGTCCCTTATATAATCAAAACCCGCGCATCGATGCTCTGGGCCAATTCTGTAAATACGCGTTGTTGTAGAGCGTAAATGTTAAAGGTAGGCAAACTCGTAGAAAGTTTTTGCGGGAGAATTCGACACGTATGCTTATACGGTATACACGATGACGTTGATGCGAGTAGCGAAATAAACGTCGCCCTCGAACGACGCCTGCGCAAGGGACGAATCAATCCAGGAAAACGTTCTTCGGAGCGCACTTTGCACCGATTTAAATCGGCTGCCGGAACTAATCTCCCCGTTGCGCTCATCTGTGCGCGGCTAACTACTCGCGCTTTCCAAATGTTGACAGATCGCTTTCGGATCCTATCCTTTCGCGGTTCGCGATGTTTGTTATTTTGAAAGAGCGCTGTTTGATTTAACGGTGCACGCGTGCGGACTTGCGCGCCCGCGGCTGCCATACGATAATTAAAAATCGACGACTACGAAAGCGCTCGGGGCGCATGTTCGTTAACACGGCCAATGTTGTTCCGCGCAATATCGCAAGTGTGACGCTCAAAGCGAGGAAAACAGAGGATCGAACATCGCTCAAGAAAGTCCGTATCCTCGTCGCTGGTGTGCGTTTGTCGAGTGAAATGATAATCGAGAAAGAGCGCGTCGGAGAACAATACTCCTGTGTCTTGGATAAACGATATAGTTTGAACACTGCGCCAAATAGAATCCAAGAAACTATATAATCGCGATAAACCACGATGTTAGATCATCGATAAAACGCGTTTCTGCGACACGCGAGGTGGTCCTGGAAAATAACCTTTCAACCGGCATTTGGAAGCATACCTCGAGTGCACATTAACGGTTCATCCATTTGCCTCGAATAACGCGGACTATACTTCTGTATACAACGGACGAATGATGTAATAAATAAAACTCTCGATTACGAGGAATCACGGTATTCATCCGTCTGTGAAATCCATTCCCGCTACGGCCGATATCGCAATATCGCGATACTCGATCCTCCGCGCTTTAGAAATCGAAAACCGTAAACTTGATCTTACGTCGACGCGGAAGCGGGAGGACGACTCTCTTCTCGAACGCCATTTTAATTTTCCATCGTAAATCCAGGGTTCTGGCGAGTTTATCGAAAGAGAGGTATCACCGATCGACGTGGATTTTTGATCGCGATCGCCGAGTCGCGGTGCGCGACTCGAAAGGCGCGCCAGCCGAATTCCACCTTCCCATCAGATTTCTAGAAGTCCTTGAACACATAGCGGTGTTTCGTCTAAGGAATGAAAGTAAATTTCACCTACGGCACCTTATATAACACAGCCCGGTGCCAATACGAAATCGTCGATTTCTTTGCCATCGCGATAATTCGTTGGACACTTTGTTTCTCCACGACGCTACATCTTAAAAAAAAACAGCCGCGCAAGAAAAACCATGGAAATGAAGGATTGGTATTTCGATCGTATCGATTGTATCGCGATCGGGGGAAGTGGGTCATATGGAATTATTTAGCGATTAATAAAACGTGTATGTCGACAAAAAGGCGCTTGCAAGGTAAATGTAAAACTGTTTTTTGTTTATTGTTTTTTGTGGAAAATGCAGATTCTCTTTAGTATTATTCTGGTCGACGAAGAACCGGTATGAAGGCGATGGGATTACCGGTTACCAGTTCGACCTGCAAAACCTGCAGGTGATATCTGCTACACCGACTTTGCCCGTTAACCTAGACTCGATAAAGCAGATGTCTAGAAAGACTTTCGAAGATCGGCGAGCAGGAGGTTCGCGCCACCGTGGTTTGAGGCACGACTCTAGAAAGTACGCGTCTTCATCGACTCGGCCGACCTTTCTCAATATTAGCACCATCTGCCTTCAAAAATTCAAGTTAATCGGGACAAAAAATCAAATAACACAATAAATTTCTTAGAAATATTTTTCGAATCCGTACTTGAGAAAAAACCTGTACGTAACATCGAGTTTATTAAACAGTCACGAAAGTCGAAAGAGGAAAATTCGATGGAGAAAGCGTTTCAAAAGTCTTCTTACGCTCCTAGATAAGGGATCCATGTTTGAAGAGTAGCAGATATCTCGAGCAGGAAGAAACGTAGCCGAGTGAACAAATTCGAAACCAGTCGGGCGTGTGGAGAATGACGAAAGAGCAAAAATCGCAGCGGGACGTCCTGTATATCGGAGACATTCCATTGGCCGCGTCATCTGCTTTCTACAAACCCAAATGCAACGTAGCTGGCACGAGAAATTCTACGCTCCGCCACGAAAACTTATCTAAATGTATTTCGCGTAGCGCCAAGAGAAATGCGCCAGGGGAACGACACTCGTCGATCACATCGAATCGCTTTAAAAATATCAATTCCACGCCTCGCACTCGACGATCGTTGTGTTTCTTTGCAGAGCGACTCGGTATAATTTTTTTTTAGCCTCGCGGATGTCGCTTATCGTACAACGAACTCCCTCATCCGAGCGAGTTAATGAAACGTCTACAGTTGGAGAAGAAGCGGTGTTTGCAAGCCGTGCATTAAAGTCCTCCATTACCTCTCTATTTCATCTCGTGTTCCTAACAGGAAAAAAGAGGTCTGCGCTTAAGAGATATCATTTAGTTATCGGAAACCGGGAATTGCGAGACATCGGTTTCTCAAGAGACGTATCGGCCACTGGGAGCGCGTCTTCGACGATTCGTATCTTTACACATGCATCGGTGTACGCGGATAGGTCCATTTAGTGATTCGCGTACCGCGACCAAGTAATGGAAGTTCGAAGATACGCCTAATGACGGGATTTATTTCTCTTAATTACAGACGGCCAATTCTACCCGTCTAACTATCGACCACCGACATATCTGAACGTACCCACTCCGTACTGCTGAAAGAAACACAAAACGAGGACGGAGAAGGACGATAAGTATAGCCAGTGAATAATTGGCACGTATTACCAAAATGATGGAAGGCTCGGGAATCGCGGTGTCGCGAGCTTTGAAAATTCCCCCGCGAAATCGCGGATCCGCTCTTTCGACCGCTCTCCTGATTCTAGTGGATTATTCTAGTAATTCCAGTGGGTCCAGTAGGAGAGCTAGTAATTTTAGCAGTGCCATTTAAGAGAACCTCGCGCTTCGTGAAAACGCGAGGGGAAATTCGCGCGGGAGTTTCACGGTCGACGATCGGTTGATGGAAATCGAGGAGGGGGGAGGAAAGAGGTTCGTTCTTTCACCGATGTTTCGAGTGCAAGGCCAAGGTTAATGGGGAAACCGAAGCGGGGCACGTAGCCGGATGAGTAAGCGGCGCTAGGGTCCGAATTGTATTCACAAAAGGCACTGCTCGGTCCCTAAGAAGACCAGGCCTGAATGGCACGTAGACCGTAGAAGAGAGAAAGTGCGGGCGAACGCGAGTCTCCGCTAAGTCCACCCATGAAAGCAAAGAGAAAGACCGCGACACGTTGTCGGCGCGCCTTATGATTCCTAATTTACGCGCGAGGAGGAAAATTATCGATCATCGTTGACACGTGTACATCGAATGATGGTTAAGAGTGCAAAAATCCTGGCTAAAAACACCAAATACTTGCTTCGATGATTCTTCGTGAACCCTGTATCGAGGTTCAATAGTTGAGAAGCGATGAAAAGCTTTTCGTCATTTTGATTTTACATTCGTTGTTAGCGACCTGAAAAACCGCGGTGTATTATGTCCATGGAAATCAATGGAAACCTTCGAATCTTCGCCACGTTATTAAGATTCTGAACCACTGTGCGTGGATCGTTTGCTCACGAACGGACGTTTCTCGAAATATATCGCACGTCTCAGTTTGCTAGTTCGGTGGACCGTGTGACGTCGGTTTTACTTTCGTTTCGATATCGCCAGGCGCGCAGTCTCCTTTTGGAATTCTTTCCCATTTCTCAAGCCTCGTCTTTCGTCGATCCGTCTTATACTTATATCTTTAATTATCAATTTCTACGTACGTTTCGGTGGATGTCTTTGTTACATTTCGTAAATAAATGATTTCTGCCAGCGTGCATTCGTAACGATATCGTAAATTATATAATAGACACGTTTAAATGCACGATTTGAGCCTCTTTAAAATTTCATATTCATGCTCGCGACAGGTCAGTCGTCGCAGGTTTTTAACGCGCAGGAAACGGATTGACAGTGACCAAACCAGTATGTCAAGTGGAAACTTCGTATCCAAACGACACGCTCATCTTTATGAATTCCACGCGTATTACTTTCGCGAGGAAATCTTTCCATTATTAGTACGATCGTGACTTCAAGAGTGCGTAGATTAGCAACAGCCTCGACCGTTGATTTTACTTTTGTTTCCATCTGCCGCGCGATTTTATCGAGCGTAAAACCTCGGGCGTTTATGATATACGTCTCCCTCCCTCCTGGCACCGCGCAACGTTTATCAATGAACCTCCTCAAAATTTCTTCTTTACTCACGAGCCGCGAATCCATTCGCTCGTGCACTCGATCGCACACATTTGCCATGCTTGGCGAACGGATAATCCCTGACCTAGTGAAATCACTCAATATCACGCCCCGCACGATCGATTTCTTCGAGTGCGCGAACGTACCACACTCGATATGGCGTATTAATATTCGCGGTAACTCGATAACCGACGCACCTTCGATGAAAAGAAAACGGGCGAGCATGCTCGTCGAAACGGTCGAAAGTTCGAGCTTGGCCGAGATACGTTCTGTCGAGTTCGATCGAAAAGATCGCGCGACTCCGAACGGTAAGGTTTCAAGACGAAACTTCGATATAATAATACACAATATAAGATATACAATAAAGCACATGAATAATAATAACGCCTAAAATTCCCTAACAACTCAAGATACATATCCAAAATTCTATATCACCCGCGACGAGAGAAAATCTTTATCCAAACGAGCCAAACCAACCAGAATACGCGTGCTCGAAAAATTCGATCTTGAGCCGAGAACCGGTCTTCGATCTCGATCGAAAGGAGCACGTGGCGATTCGGCAGGTTTCAGAACGAGATTCCAGTGCGGTCGGAGTCGCGAAACGTGACGGAGGAAAAAAGCTGCGGGGCGTTTTTTCGGAAGGATTCGGAGATCGGGGTGATTTCAAAATGGCGAGGAAGGGCAGCGATGAGGTTCCGGCAGGAGGGAAGATTAGAAAAGTAGGTGATGCGCGGCGCAGGGCCCCGTTTTCGTCCCACAGTTTTCGAAGCTGGCATTGAAAGTGGCTACTGGGGGGCCCGACTGGGTTTTCACTCTCTGCATTCGCCGGGAGCGCACGTATTCAGCCGGCGCCGCTCACGAGCCGCTGCCATTTTACCGATTTATTTCGCCAGGCATCCGTGCTCTCTTATCGGACATCGAAATTTCGGGCCGGCCGGCGGACAACGCGATGAATTCGAGGTAACGGGAAAGTGATCGCGCACCGTTGGAAAGTTCGAGTGCCATGAGAGAGTGCAGTAAGTAGGTGCAGCGCGTGAAAACTCTGGAAGAACTACGCAATGTGCGTCTCTCGCCGGGAAAAAACGGACCGCGAACGATCGGATTTTGTGCGTCGCGAAGGTGCGTGAAGAGGCGAAGAAGCCGATGGATCCGCCGGTTGCGGTTAGCCCTTTGCCTTATGGCACTCTCGCGCTTTGCTGCGCTCCAAAGATGCGCACGAGCCTTGATACGTCTAGTCAATTATATCAGGATTTAAAAGAACTAACCTCGTGTGTAGACGTAATCAAGCAGGAACCGGTATATAAAAGTGCGATCATTAAGGCAAAGGGTGGAAGGTAGTTTGAAATATAGCGGGGTGCGTGGAGAATGATTTTAAATATCCATAAATGCGTGAGAATAAATCGATGAAGATTAAAAGTCGAGTGTACATGATGTAAGGATAAATGGTCGATTGGAGTGACATAAAAGCAGGATATCTCGACGTTATAAATTCTTAAAAGCTATCATCCGGTCTCGAGTTTCGATAAAATCGCGAGTGCGCTCGAGGGACTTTAATCGAAGCCTAGCATCGTGAGAATCCTCTCATCCGAAGATGTGTGAAACTCGTAAGAGAGAATGGTGTACAAGGATGAATATGCATGAAATCAGGTTACACCTTTGCGCATGCGACAGCTTTTGTTTTTACCTGCACACCTTTATCGGCGCGAACGTGCAGCACGACATTTTAATCGCGATAGAAATCGTCGATCGATGGAATAAGCGTAAAAGTTCTTCTCCGTTTGGAAATGTTTCGCGATACTCTTTCAAATCCCTCGATGCGCGATGCCTCTTTAACCTCGTTCGAATAATTGTACCTCGCAGAAAAATCCACGCAAGACGCTACAATCAATAATAATAATACGCCAAGGTCCACCATTCATTATCGTCACTTTCGTTTCGCACCGCGGCAGAGACATAATATAATGGGCCACGCAATAACTCGAGCTTCCTCCACGAACGAACGAAGAAACGTTCCATCGCGATGCACTTAAAGCCGTGCGACACGTAACCGGCGACGTTGACTCGAGAACTATCGTTGGAAAATGACATTTCGATCATCAAAGTCGAATGCGAATGTAGGAATTATCTCGTCCACGAAATAACGAGCCGGTGTCATAGCGTGCGAGCAAAGGCAAAGCGGATATTTAGAGTCGCGACGAATGGCGCGCGATATTACGTATTTCGCGATACACCGAAATGACCTACATTCTCCATTTTTTTTTTATTTACATACAACAGGTTTGAGAACTCTGAAGTGACAAGCATCGCGACATTAAGTATCCTGTTCCTTTAATTATCAGGAATTCCTTACTCCAACGCAATCGCGTTTAAATATGACGCAACGCGTTGCATTTTGCGCAACGGCACGGCGAACCTCGAAAAAGTGTCCCCTTTTCTTGCAATTGAAACAGCAATGGCGTTACAGGTAATCCCACGTCGGATGGCACGCGATTGGAAATCGGCGGTTTGGGGTGGAGATAAGCGGAAATGGCGATAGGGTTCGCCGCATTGGCTGGTACCACTTCGGTTCTTGGATTGGGCCTGATTCCGCTCCTGGCTATAGGCTTGACCGTTTTTCAATACAACAATGCCGACCCAGAGTCCCACCTTTCCAGCGTCCGACAGGTAATTTATCGTGTTTCGACACTGCTGCACGAGAACTTTTATCCGTTACGCGTCAGCGAACACGCATTGCAAGTTACGTTCAAGTCATAACCTTTAAAGTTCACGACAGGCCACCGTATGGATTTTTTAAAAGCACATTCTCGAAAGACAGTCAAATCCACGTCCAAACTCAGACATCATCGGAACGTATAAATATAATCGGAACATAAATCGGAATACATAAGAAACGTATTTTCTCACATCGTGCAAAAGTAATTACACGAGTAACGAGAAACACCTTTCGATCCCCATAATAGAAGGCACCAGAACTGGGATACCGACGGGATCCTCGGTCGATAGTGCAGATCGCGGGGATCGGTAAGCAAACGCCACAATCTTACGAAGGTGCACAGCCTTCGCATGGCACGCGCACACAGTAAACCCGTGTAATAAAATATTATCTCGCCAAACAAAAATACCGTATCCGCGCGATAGTCCATCCTTCGAACCTGCCGCTTCGAGCGTTTTCCTCAAACTGTCGGAGGAAGGTCGCGCGAGACGATCGAAGGAGAAACACAGTTGCGATGCGTATCCGCGTTATTGGTTCCTATCGAAATGAAAACGTTCGAACGTTGCTTTAGCTGCTGAAAACGTACGACTTCATCGTCGTCGGCGGAGGCAGCGCGGGAGCCGTGGTCGCCTCGAGGTTGTCCGAGGTGGCCAACTGGACCGTGCTGCTGATCGAGGCTGGCGGAGATGAGAACGAGATCTCGGACATTCCCCTGCTGGCAGGATACACCCAGCTCTCGGAGTTCGACTGGAAATACCAGACCTCACCGCCTACGAGCTCGGATTATTGCCTCGCTATGAACGGCGACAGATGCAACTGGCCGCGTGGAAAGGTTCTAGGAGGCAGCAGCGTGCTCAACGCTATGATCTACGTCCGTGGCAATCGGTAATCGTTCGAATCCTGCCTATCACCTCTGGTTTTTCAATGTGATATGTATACCGTAGCTCTGGTGGTTCGGAACTCACCTTAAACGGTCGGTCCTAGGCCAAATGACCTTAGCTGTCGGTGCCGAAAAATGAATGTAAAAAAAAATAATAATAAAAAAAAGATCGATAATCGAAGCTTTCGATGGAGTCGCGGACTCGAAGAACGTGCTGAGCTTCGACGCGTTCGAGCAACGCGAAGAGCGGCTACGTACTGGCAGAAATAGTATGAGATTTCGTATAACGCGATCGATACGCGTATCGGAATATCGTTGTGTGAGATCGCGTCATAAGAAATCGTATTGCGCGAGAATGATTATTGCCGTGGCAAATTTTGTTTTGTATGTTTTACCTAATGAGATACTGAAATGTCTATGTGAGAAGTGGGTATGGTAAGAACACGAAGCGGGCAGATGGCTTTGTTGAATTGTGTTATCTGCATAATGTTTTTTTACTCGAGGCAAATGACAATACATTACCTAAAACAGAGCTGAAAGATGACTGGTTATGCTGTTAAAGAAATTGGCAACGTGGGACGATCTATGAATAAAAATTGGATTAATTTAAATTAATAATTTAATTTATAGATCGTTACGCGACATCGATTTATTTAATTCTTTATGGAAACTGCTAGTGTGAAGAACGCGAATCGTGTGTTATTAATTCAAGCTACGCTCGACTTAATTCAACGAAGAAGTCCCAGGTTTTATTATACAGCGTGTTATACAAAAATCGCGTTGCAAAAAACAGTTTTTGCAATATCTTTATCACGCTGTAGGAATTCCGGGATTTTCTTACTCTCACTCCATGTTTTCATACACGCGCAGATAAAAATTCTTTCGCATAAAAATTGTCTCTGATATCTTAGTCCTGCTGTTTCACTTTTTCTACCAACGCCAGGAATTTCAACAAAAGTTCGCTAAAATATAACAAACTTATATGATTTGAAGTTTAGATTATCCCAAATCTAAATTTTTTTCGGGCGAAAAATGCAAGAAATGTGATTTATCTATTATCGATATACTCGCGTATAATGTCCGTACCTAAGTTTATCAAATACGCGCGTAATAATACGTTCGAAGCGGAATGATGGAATATCGTGAAATACCCTTCTTGGCTTCAACAAGTCTCACACGCGTCACGACCACTTTTATTATCGTTTTTACTACAACCAGGCACGCTATCCTTCAAGTCGGGCGAAGCGGTCATTAGAACTTAAAATTGGTTTGCCCGAGAATACGGATATCTAGATCCGAGCACGAAATTGAGGCACGAATCGAAAGCCCCAATTTTATAGAATGTACAATAAAAGTTTTCGCATAAATGTCACAATAGTATCTCATACGAGTCCAGAAAACCGCATACCTTTGCTTAACCAATAAGCACCACAGATAATCACGAAAAATGTATTAACATTAAAACCTCAAATATCAGTCGTCTCTTTCCAGATCGCTAAAACCTTCAAACTAACAACACGCGTAACTTCTTACCAACAAAGAAACGAACGAAGGAAAAATAATTAAGGTCATTAATAACCCTATTTTCAAGCAGTAACATACACTTTCCTCCAACTTATATAAATTTCAAAAAACACGTCGCATTATCGCTCGAAAATAGAGTCATTAGCAACCTTAATCACCACTACAATACGAGCAATCTCCTAAATCTTACAAATCTACGAACACACACGTATACCTATATTCAAGGAAGAAAAATATCTCAAGCTCGAGAAACTTTTTTCCAGCCGAGACTACGACAACTGGGCGGCGCAGGGCAACGCGGGCTGGAGCTACGAGGACGTGCTCCCCTACTTCCTCAAGTCCGAGGACAATCGCAACCCTTATCTGGCCAGAACGGCGTACCACCGGACGGGAGGATACTTGACGGTCCAGGAGCCGCCGTGGCGAAGCCCTCTATCGATCGCCTTTCTGCAAGCCGGCCAGGAGCTGGGCTACGAGAACCGCGACATCAATGGCGCCAATCAGACCGGCTTCATGCTGACTCAGGCTACGATACGTCGTGGCAGCCGCTGCTCGACCGCCAAGGCCTTCCTGAGGCCCGTGAAGAACAGGAAGAACCTCCACGTGGCGATGAACGCGCAGGTGCTCAGGGTTCTCTTCAACGCCGACAAGAGAGCGACGGGCGTCGAACTGCTGCGCGAGGGACGACAGCAGGTCGTCAGGGTCAGGAGGGAAGTGGTTTTATCGGCAGGCGCGATAAACTCGCCCCAGCTGCTGATGCTGTCCGGCATAGGGCCCAAGGAGCACCTCCAGGAGTTCGGTATTCCGGTGATATCGGACCTCCGCGTCGGCGACAACCTCCAGGACCACGTTGGCCTCGGAGGCCTGACCTTCCTCATCAACGAGCCGCTGAGCATAACCAAGAATCGCTTCCAAACCATCCGCGTGATGTTCGAGTACGTGATGAACGAGCGCGGGCCCATGACCACGCCGGGAGTCGAGGGCCTCGCTTTCGTCAACTCGAAATACGCGGAACCCTCCGGCGAATACCCGGACATCCAATTCCACTTCGCGCCCAGCTCCGTCAATTCAGACGGTGGCGATCAGATAAAGAAGATCACCGGACTGCGCGACAGGATCTACAATACGATGTACAAGCCCCTGAACAACGCGGAGACCTGGTCGATCCTGCCCCTGCTCCTGAGACCCAAGAGCTCTGGCTGGATACGACTGAAGAGCAGGAATCCCCTCGTCTATCCTGACATCAATCCGAATTATTTCACTCATCCCGACGACATGCCGGTGCTGGTCGAGGGCATAAGGATCGCCATGCGGATCTCGAATACCAGCGCCTTCCAGAGATTCGGCTCGAGGCCCCACACTATTCCGATGCCTGGTTGCCAGCGCTATCCCTTCGACACGTACGAGTACTGGGAGTGCTGCATCAGGCACTTCACCTTCACGATCTACCATCCGACGGGGACGTGCAAAATGGGCCCCAGGGGCGACCCCACGGCCGTCGTGGATCCCAGGTTGAGGGTCTACGGCGTGAAGGGCTTGAGGGTGATCGACGCCTCCGTCATGCCGACCATAATCAGCGGAAATCCCAATGCACCGACGATAATGATCGGCGAGAAGGCTAGCGACATCATCAAGGAGGACTGGCGGTATAAGAAGAGGAATGTAGGTAGATGATGAAGAGCGAGAGGGGAGAATAGGTCCAAAGTTCTGAAGACGCATGTCAATGCTCCGCACGTTTCCACGGTTATTTATGAGTGTATATAGGAAGCGTTCGCGATTCGAGAGTCGGGTAGAACTGACTTGTACGCGTGCCTGTTAGTGTCGTAGTAAAGAACGATTTTGTTTCTTCGTTCGCTTTCTTACCCAAACCGCAGTAACAATGGTAAGACGTAGTCGACGTGCGAGAGGAAGCTGCGAGATAAGTACGCGAGGCAACGAAACAAAGGGTTGCGGTGTGAGAGAGCTCGGAGACGGTCGATGCTGCGATTCTGATCGTCGCAATGAGTGCATCCGTTACGTCAGTGAAAACACCAATCGCACCGGAGAAAACAAGGATGGGCCTCCCAAGAAACAAAAGCGCTTGTTTGGATGCCAAGAAGACGCACATAGGCTTGACGCAAATCGCAAATCTTGTAGATCGCACCTTTATTTTTGATTGTACGCGAGAATGACGCAGGCGCCGGATGAATGAAGTTAATCCGTAAGAAAATGCGTTTCACCAAACTCGATCGGGCTGAAATGGTGCCATCTGTTCTTCGTATTTAGAGAGTACCCCCCTAGTGCGCGATCCTCCGTTAAATGTTTCGCCTTACGCGCGTAAAGTATCCGAATAACAGGTTGCTGTCAATAAATTATTGCCCCAAAAAGATAATCGTCCTTCGTCTTTGATTAAAAAAAAAAAAATATCCCTCAAGCGGGCATAGAAGGATATCTGCTCGTACAAAACTCCCAGCGACATTAACATATACCATCTGACGTAGTTTTCGTTTTCGCAAGAGCTCGCTCGGACAATTCCAAGGTATCGATAATTAATGCCGATAAAAACCTGGCAGAGGCCCACGTGCGTATCATGCATATGCATGCTGCGAATTAAACGCAAGGATGGCGAATGAGATTGCGATGCGTACGCAATCCGTGGAGAAGGAACGAGATGGCATCGGTAGTGTAAGATCGCGAAGACTTTCATTTCGTGGCAAAGGCACGCACCTTTACATAAGACGTGCCGTGCCAAAACTCTCATTAAGGATCCTCTATTTTCCCAAGACTTTTTAGCTCTTGTTTCCGCTTCCTTATCGCGTACGCCAGGGTGCCAATTTAAGCAAGTTTTCTCGCCGCCTCTTCGTACGGATGTCGTACATCAAAATTGCTACTTCTACCATCGAGGCCCTAGAATTATACAGCGTGTCTGGCATGCGTCAAAATATCTTTGCATCAATGACAGGGGTGTACTTACAACGACTTTCATTGGAAAGATCGAAGTTTGGTAGATTCTAATTTACACTTATTTTTATCATTTATTTATCATCGAGCTTTTCTTCTACTTCATATATGATATACAACGTATTAAAACAAGCCACTTGTAACGTTTCCTTAAAAATTCCCAAATTCTAATATATAATTCTACCTTTCGTAAAATTTCGTCGAGACTAAATACGCAATTCGAGATACATTTGCGACGACAACTCAAAGGATGCTAAATCGAAATGTCGGAAGAAAGCAGGCGTACCTACTTCCCATGCCACGATTTCTGAAAAACGCGCATGAAATTGTCGGTCGAATAGCTGCACGAACACGGTGGCATACCATAATCGAAAGGAAACCTTGGCGCCGATGGTCTAGCCGAGAAAGAAGTCCGACGACGGTTGGTATCCTTCTAAAAGGAATTTTGTAAAGTACGAGGAACGCGAAGACGTGCCATAAAATACACCGACATCCTCGGCGATCTACGTTCTGGGCACGCACTTGCGAGCGGATCGTAAAGCCGAGACTCCAGGAACCGTCCGTCTGCACGAGAGTCGTTGGACGATGGCCAACACGGCCCGTTGGTTTATCGCAGAAATGCGGCTCCTTTTACCGTTTCGGCCACCCACACTCACAACGAATCCCCTTACGAGAGTTGTAACTGCGAATAAGCTAATGAAAACGCTCCTCCCGCGGAATACTCGTACTTTTCGGTGCGCCAGCGCTGCGAAGTCGTTTTCATGGCTCGCCAGGCGCGCCTCAAATGTCAGATCGACTAATCTCAATAATACGAAGGCCCGAAGAAGATGAAATGTTTTATACGAGGTTGGATTGAGCAAGCATCGAGGCTGACGAAAATCCGTGAGAAGTCGTTTTCGAGATAATTGATTTTAACTCTGGAACTACCAGCCACTTTCTGGGCATATTTAGAACACCACGTACATCTTTAAAAAAAATGGGGGAGTAAAGGGAAATTTTGGTAAATCAAAATGGTGATCTTAATACTGTATGCAAATCATGGAAAATCTCGAAAAATACATCCTTATAAAGCACTACGATTTTTTAAAGAAACTACTGACCAGTCATTTCGACTGGTTTGGTAGTTCTAGTGTTAAGCGAGTCTTGAAGAAATCCTGTAGTAGCTAACAAAGAAAAGTTGTTAAAAAGAAGATCGTGATGCTCGATGAGGTATGGTAAAAGTTGTTTATTATTTCTGAGGTATATTATTTGCGAGGAAAGCGAGAACTAACATCGAACCCTGCGGTCGTACGATGTTTGCACATTATAGCGCGTTCCCCGGTAAACGAAATTGTTTGTGGCTTCCTTAAATCTACATTTTGTATATATCCACGCAAACGCCGATCTCTCTTTCCTACCGCGTAACGGTACATTTCACTGCACGGTGCTTAATGATAATGCGATCGATAAATCGAAGCGGCGAATAATAAGGCGGTACAAGTGTTAAAAGTACGGCGCACGTTGAGGATAGAAATCAGGTAAATATCCTCGACACTCTGCCTTGGAGGAGCTTATTATTACAAGTAGTAGCGGGCTGACGTCAAACCTTATCATAATCCATGGTGGAAAAGCTCGTCAAATATTCGATACAAAGGGCCACTGACGGACAATCGTTCCATCGGTGCGTTTCGTGGAAACAAGATATTTTTTTCCCTCTGTAAAGACAAAGTGACTAAGTCGATCGATTTAAGTTGAACGGCCCGAGAAGTTGGAATCGCATTAACGGTTAATAACTCGGTTATGTCCAGAGCAAATGGTTTAAGTCGATAAACGTTTACATACCGCACAGAAGCGACTGGTTTACGAGAAAAAAAAAAAAAAAGAAACTCTGCGCATAGATCGCGAGCATGGTTGAGAGCATTATTAATCGTCGAAAGAAGTAATTTAATCGATGCTTATCGAGATAGACTCCGGAATACTTCGTTAAACTTTTTATACACCTATTAGAGGCGAGTCTCTAATTGGCATTTAAATGATTTCCTATAGGATAGAAATGCATTGACGTAAGAGCGAGCGAAGTTAATAACCGCGATACCCCTTGTCGAATAAAATCGCGATCAATGCGGTGCGCGAAGGAATTCTGCGGATACTTAAATACACCGTGTGAAGAAAGGTGGACAGTGAAAGTACCGGGCTGAACGCGGCGCTTGCTCCGAGCCAAGTTCATTGGTATCTTCAATTTGTGGCGGTGTGAGTTATGAAAATATTTTTCGCCAAGTATAACTAATGAAAGAAAGCGCCGCGGTGTTCAGCCACCCATCGATGGGGAAACGTTCTTGTGTTAGAGATATGCAAGCCTTCGAGGAGCTCTCCTATGCGAAACTTTCTAAATAAAGCCTACCTGTTGCTCGCGACCTCCCCGGGGTCTTCCCGAAATATGAGAAAAAAGTAGGTTGAACATATTTACGGATGTTTCCGGAAAGGAAGAGACGTTTACGTACATCACAGTTATATACGTACGCTTATATTGCGTTTAAGACAATTCGATGTATCGTTGTATATATATACCGTTGTACTCTAAAATTATTCGAATTATCGATATAGCCAAAATACTCCAAATTATTGATATAGCTATAATTCTAAATGATCAAAGTCCTCTAAATTATTATGTTTAACACATCGAGGAATAATACGAGGATCGATTTCGTACGTTTCACTTTCGCGTGCGATGTATTTATGGATCTCTGTTCCCTCGTTAAGACACGCATCTTTAGGTTATTCACGAGGTTCGCCGTGAACGGCCGTACTGGATTCTACAAATCACTCGAGCACTAAGTCATCGGCAGTTATGAAATGCATCATCGACGTGCTTATTTGTATTCATGTTAGGAAATCATATCGGAACTGGTTTAAGGTACGTTGCGAGGCAGGTGCTAAGGGAACTAGTTTTCAAGTAACGGATACGTAATGCTAAGATAATTGATAACCACTCGCTCATACGCAATAGGCCTAGAAAAGCGTTAGAAAGGCTCAGACACATTGGACGGATGACGTTGTCCTCCCTTCAACTTGTTGCAGCAAGTTCGATGACGCGTGTCCAGGTTAATCTGGAGCACGGCGTAACCATGCGTGATATCGCGTACACAATAGCGTGCTCGAATTATCGTAAAAGCCGGATGAAACGGCATACGATGGCGCGAGGAATAGAAGCTGGTGGATCATTACAGGAAGAAACCGAATTCCAACGCCTCAGCTTGGATCCTTTGTACGCGATGCGCACCGTGCTGCGGATTCAATCCTCGATTTTAACTTTGATTTGACATCTATCGCGGAGAATTCCCAAAAGGTGGGATGGAACAGTAGAGAACTGGATAAAACGATGGAAAGCGGCTTAAACATCCACGAGAATCATCCAGGAAATCCTACTCCTCGCTTTTACGCGCTTTCATGCAGTAGAATGACGTACATCGAAGCGGGCAGAAAGTGGTTATACCAGCCAAGGCCGAGAATCGAATGAAAAAAGATGCGAGATAAAGGCAATGGTGGAAAGAGGTCGAAAATATGAGATACGCGCGACTCGATGTTATCGATTGCACGAGCCTCAAGGAAGCGCCAGTACCCGATAACATTATATTTAGATGACCAGGGGAAAATCCGCCCACTATAAAGTCGTAAAGCGGACATTAATAAATAACTCAGCCGGTCCGTAGGATACCTCGACTCCAAAGGTCACCGACGTATCCTGTTTCGAGTCATAAAATGCGGACATTAAACTCGAGGCGATCGAAGGAATTCTATTATCGGCAGTGCCCTCCTCGGCATGCGTCCTTATCGAGTATTCAAATTTACGGCGATGTTCGTCAGTACCGTTAGAATAACATTCATGACCGTCCACGTACATTATTTTCATAAGTGCCCTCGGCTGGCTGCTTTCTATGCGAGCATAACGGTGATCGATTGCGCAATGATAATACAATAAATAATTTATCGAACCTGTCGGATGCCTTTTATTCGACCGATTCCTTCAACTTGGAATCCAATTAGCTCCTCGTCGCATTCTAAAGACCTATCCTCCTCCTCGAGTAAAGAGTAATAATGCGGCATTCCTGCGCCCGACCAAATCGAGTTTTTCCCCTCTAATTAATCCACCGTGGATGACTAATAACGGAATTGCCTCCTTGCACTAATACGCGGATGCCTTCGAGAACCTTCGCCGATGGCGCTTCGGTAAGTACCTTCGGTCAGCCACGAAGGATGCCTCGATCTATTCGCGCGAACGCTCATTTCACGTGATGAAATGCGTTTTATTATCAAATCAGGTTTCTCCGAGGGGAACTTTCTTCTCGATCTGACTAACGCGCACGAAATTGGTGTGGCGTGCATTATAACGAGCGCCATGCCTATTACGCCTCGTGCTGGCCGGCACGTAGCATCAATAAGGTTCCTGCTGGGTACGCGCCATTAATACTAGAAATCCGTTCTAACCCTTGCGTCCTAAAAAAATTCCTTTGGCCGCTCAGAATAACCCATAATTTCTTCCATTATCTCGATTCTCCGCTCGTGAAAGTATCACCGAATTCTGATCAAATTTAGGATAGTAAACCCTAGCTTTTTCATGCTTTATTAACCCCTTGGCTATACATAACGAGTATACTCTTAATTGGAAGATGATACTTTTTTTAGAAGAAACTTCCTTATACACAGTTAACAGATTGCATTCTTTAACGAGCTTCGATAAACGCACTTCCCCGCTGGAATCAAACGAGTCACATCGATTACCCGCTCATCCCCGATACTCTGCAACCCGATATAACTAATGTTAGGAAACGACTTTGTCGGCGTGTTCCTCGGGAAGGAGGACTGTGAGAAGATCGAAAGTAGAAATGCTTCCCGGGAGAGGTTAAATTCAGGCCATCGCAGTTTCATCCGCGGACGTGCGTCCAAAGTACAATGCCGCTCGCTGGCGTTTTCGTCCGGAACCGGGGACTTTTATAGTAAAGCGACACGAAATCGTGGGATTTGAGGCTACCGACCGCACGGCCAAGCGTGCCCCATGTAAAATGGTAATGGCCCCGTTCGTGTAAGCGCCGCTGGTTACCACACACTCGCCAGAGGGGCTGGAGGGGGGTGGGCATAGGTGTGTGCGCGAGTAACCACAGGAAGAAAATACTTTCACTGCCAAAGTATGGCTGGAAGCCTTACGCGAAGGACGAGGAGAAATTCAGGCAGGAGGGTTATCGACGAGGATGGAGAGAGAGTGAAATGGAAGGGAGTGTATTGGTGCAGTACCATATCGCTCTTCCTAGTATCATTACCGGCCTCATCGCGGTCACTCGACAATCGTCTCGTTACCGGTGAACTTGCCCGACCTGAAAACACCTTTTTCTCTCCCGTTTCACTTATTCTTTTTTTCTTTTCATTTCTTCTAAACTCCTTTTTCGCTCCTAGCCTCGAAGTGAGACACGAGAACGGCGCGTCCGGAAGGGAGGATCGGCTCGGAATTTTGGTGCTTCGTGCCAAGGACACGCGACGAGGATACCGCTGTCGGGAGGGCTCGAATTTCCGGGTGACGAGGACCAAGGTCGACCTGTCGGATCGAAGGACAACCAGCAGCGGGAAGGTCCTGCTTATCGACGAGCTTCTCGGTGGATCCCTCGAAGAAGGACCTTTTCGCGCACGAGGATCAGCTCGAGGAAGCCTCTCGGAATACAAATCCTGCCGCGTAGGAGGCGCGTGTTGTGGAAAGACGTGAGATCCGATATGAAGCTTTGAACGTGCGATGGAGGACGTGCTCCTGTTGCTTAACGACGAAATCTTGATTTATTAGAAGCGATCGGAGGATTGCGTAAGGAGGGTCATGCCCTATGGAGACTCATCGTTCCCGAGAAATGACGCAAAGGGGCATATTGTAGCGAAATGGTGCAGAGAAAAATCCAGCGTGACAACGACTTCTCGGAAAATTGGCGGAACGTTGCGAGTCCGCGGGTATCATTAGTGTTATTGGCGGATATTACGAAGTGCTCGAAGGTCGGCGATTGTCGTGTAAGTCTAATGCATTCACGTAAATACGTAGAAAAACCGACCCGATAATGGAGAATAGATTGCGAAACAAAATCGTCGAGTCTTACCGCGAGAAGCATCGCCGATGAAAAGAACAAATTTGTCCGCGTCGTTAGGTCGAGATGTACGCCCGTCATGTATTATTACACGCTCGAGTGTCAGAAGGTTATGAGCCGTAAGAAATTGTCAGCGTTGTGAGGCTTTCATTTCCGGTTTTTATTTATCGACGCCGGACGATCATCCTTGATTTAAGGTTAGGGATAATCGTGCGTCAAAGCGATTTATGACGTAAGGTCGTGTTACATGGCCACCTGTAAGCTTTTGCGACACTTTTTCCGATTCATAACCGGACGATGCTTATTATCCCTTTCACTCGAGGTATTTGGGACGTGCCGATTAGCGGATGTTACGCAACACACGAAATTCCACTCAGGTTCGATCCTCTACCACCGGATAGTCTCCTGGTTTTTCGAGCGTGCAGGATAAACGGAAGAGAAAAACGATCGAAGTGGCGCGAGCGCGAAGAAGATCCGTTGATCGCGATCGGAACAATGTAAATACGTTAACTCACTTTAATTGGACTCGTTTAATTGGACCAGGCCCACGTCGGTTGAATTCTTACCTGAAAAAGAAAGGAGAAGGAAATCGCATGAGTATGAAACGTTGGAAAACGGGCGGCGAGATGTGTGTAATTAGACGGTCGGAGATTTGAAAGATAGCAGATATCAGTTTCAGGCTGAGCTATAATTGTTACCGTACCACCCGTATATTTACGGACACGTAACAGAACGCAAGAATCCGGTCGAAAGTTTTTCGAGATAGCAATTTAAGAAGGAAAACAGCTTCCGCGTAGCTTTCTTGCGCGATACGAAGTATCCTCCTTCTCTTCTCCCCTGCCACGAATTTCCCATTTGTTCTGTTAGCAGGCGGAAGCGGTTTTACTTACCGAGACGCTGGCCGAGAAACGCTTTGATGAGCCTATAAAACGGGGCTAAGCTTTTTCGTGAAACGGCCACAATTTCGTTGGCCTTTCTCGCGTAAATGCGCCTCTCGAAAAATTCGCGACTTTCTCAACGCCGCGCGGCTTCCTCGGAGAGACATCGCGTCTATGCTGACAACGATCAAACAAAGCTTCCACTCGTTCCTCGCTCGAAAAGCTTCTAAGATTTCCCCAAAGAAAACACGCTTCCAAACTCGTTCAACCCGAGGCTGAGCGTGGCTGTTCTATGGCGAATACTTTTGGCATGCTTCACGAAGCGATAGCACGATAATCGTGTTTGTACATTTGGGGTACAATCCTCGATACTAATTGTCGTGGTCGGGCCAAAAGGCGTGCTCGGTTCGGTGATAAGTGAGACGGGTGAGAAGGGATGAGTGAGACGGTATAAAATATGTGAGACGAGGAAAGCTGGAAAGAGAGTGAGTGAGTGAATAAGCGAGTGAGTGAGAGTGAGAACGAGAGAGAGAGAGAAAGAGAGAGAGAGACGTGGAAGTCCATAACGTAACCGTGACTCTTGTAGAGGGAAACGATCGTGGAAGAGGTTTGCGTCGGTGGAACACTTTCTCCTTTCCCTGTTACGAGATCACCATCTGACGTGGTGAATGCGGGCATAATCTCATCGATTTATTCGTTTATTCGCACGTGAATTACGCTCGAAGACGTTTCGGCCGGCTGGAATTAAGGGACGGGCCAAGATATCCTTGGGGGATCGGCGCCAGAGGAACTCGAAAGGAGTACGGTGTACTTCCTGTTGCTCTTAACTCCCCGTCGAGGAACGTTTGTTCCGTGATCGATCGGGCCTCTTACTTCGTGGCGATAGAAGCGAAATCTCGGTACTGGCCGCCAGCAGTTTCTTTCTCGGCGCTGCACCAAGTTATGGTCCTCGTAGGTTAGAAATCAGAAATCGAAAATAACGGTTCCTTCGTAGCTACGATCTCTGATAACGATATCTTTGTCGTAGGGGATTTCTGTTGTTTTAATACAAGTATTTGGGTCACTCTTTGGATATATGTAGATATACCGTGTTATCGTTAAAAAAAAATGGCGAGAAAATGTAGATAGGACGATATAATGATCCACGTGGTGTTGTAGAATCATTACTATAATTCCTTAAGCGTATGACTTGAAGGACGACATTTGAATAACTGATAACTATGTAGCGAGCCAATTGCTCAACATTTAATCGATCGCTTTGACGCAGTTAATAGTAAAAACAAGACTGTCATCTTGATTTAAATGATATTCGTTTCTGCTACTTTGCAGCTCATAGATGATAGCTAATAAGCTTCTTGCATGGAATTTGAATACGTTATTTCTATAACGTCAGGTTTTCATGGAAATGAAATATATCTAAATGTATAACAGATGGTTTCTTACTCGTTGAAAATCAACATATTATTCTTGCGTAACGTCTTGGATATTAATTCATGCACATATTTCACGAGAAGGACTAGATAATATTCTAATGTACGTCACTGAGTATGTGTTGTTGGAAGAAAGTAAATTTCCATGATCCTCTTAACAAGGTTTTGATGATCTTCATATATCAAACCGCGCTTCGATCGAAAACAAGTTAATATATGTATTCTCGCGAAGAATAGAATCGTGAATGATTCACTTTAACGTTTAAAACGTAGGCCATAAATTCGAGAAAATAAACCTCCGACTTTCACAAAAATAAGTATTTATCTAACGAACAAAACAAAAAAAAATACGTCCCAGGAATTTTGTCAAGAACACCTTCTGGCTACTAACGCGCAAAATTACATTGCGAGAAAAAACTATGAGCTCTCTAACGTTGAGAGATAAAAAGTTAGAAAAATATCTCTATCGCGGTAAAAAAATAACACAAACCTAAATACAAAGATAGAACACGATAATTTTTATTAAATTCTAACGCGATAAAGCAAAATTCCATGTTCTTGATTACCGTGAAAATTCGGAACAGAACTAGAAGTAACTCTTTTTCTTTTTTAATGCACGATCCCTAACTCTTCGACTACGAAAGTCTATATGTACATTCGAAAAGGTAAAAAAATAAAAAGCAGATAGCATCGATTCGGAAAAATTATCGTTTAACGTTGAAAAACAGGAATCGTGTACTCGCATACATCGATTAATACGAACAGAAAGCGTATACTCGGTCAATTTTGCACAATACGTCAGGATTAATGTTTTACTAAAGCGATAACGTGTCAGACATCATTATTCCATATTTCAATACCTTCATAAATATCGTACAACATATGCCAACTGTTTTTTCCAAGTCACAACGCGAGTAGACGTTTGGATAAACATTTGAAAGAACAACATCAAATTCCATCGATCCTCCTCGACTTCCAACACTCGCTTACTTTGTCCAAGAAAGGCAAAGGATATTCGCAAGCAAGCCCTACACCCTTGCATTGCAATCGATAACGATGATGGAATAAAACAGGGATAATCCTTCATTTCAGAGAACCAAGAAAAGCACCGAGGAGAACTCCGCGCGTGCAGGATGAAGAACACCAACTTCAAGATCTCCTTCCCGGTTCGTTACGCAGAGAAAATCGGCACGCGTCCACCGGACATACGCACGTGATAAACCTTCGAAGCTCCTTCTCGCCTAATTTCAACGAAAAATCGGATCCAAGCGCATCACGAAAATCTCGACCGCCCAAGTCATGTTAAACGCCCTGCCCCCAAATTTGCCGGGGATAGGAAAAAGTCTCGGTGAAGCTTGCCGGGAAGAACCGCTGGAGGGTCTTCGCAGAAGCAACGAGGATGGTTTTCAGCGCCATAGTGGTCACATCGGCCCTGAAGGGAGCTCTGGGCCTGGTGGGCACGAGCTTATGGCTGGTGCCTCTGCTGATAGCTGGCCTCTCTTACTACCGATACGACCAGCTGGACCCCGAGAGCAGGCCTATCGATAGGTACCCCCTGTATCCCGAATACGACTTCGTGGTCATAGGCGGAGGATCAGCGGGCGCAGTGGTGGCCAATAGGCTCTCAGAGGTCCCCAATTGGAACGTGCTGCTCCTGGAGGCTGGACCCGACGAGAACGAGATCACCGACGTGCCCTCGCTGGCCGCCTATCTGCAGCTGACGAAACTCGACTGGAAGTACAAAACCGAGCCCACTGGAAGGGCCTGCCTGGCTATGAAGGGCGGCAGGTGCAACTGGCCTCGTGGAAAGGTCCTAGGGGGATCTAGCGTTCTGAACTACATGCTCTACGTGAGGGGCAATAGGCACGACTACGACCACTGGGAGTCCCTGGGGAACCCAGGCTGGGGCTACGACCAGGCCCTGTATTACTTCAAGAAGTCGGAGGACAATCGAAACCCTTATCTCTCGAAGAGCCCCTACCACTCGACGGGTGGCTACCTGACGGTGCAGGAGTCACCCTGGAGGACGCCTCTGGTGGTGGCGTTCGTCCAAGCGGGCACCGAGCTCGGTTACGAGAACAGAGACATCAATGGCGAACGCCAGACGGGGTTTATGATAGCTCAAGGAACTATACGTCGTGGTAGCAGATGTTCCACGGCTAAGGCCTTCTTACGGCCGGTTCGATTGAGGAGGAACCTTCATACCGCGATGAACTGCCACGTCACGAGGATACTCATAGATCCCGCGACGAAGAGAGCCATGGCCGTGGAATTCGTGCGGAATGGTAAAAGGGAGATCGTCCGAGCTCGCAAGGAGGTGATCCTGTCCGCGGGCGCGATCAATAGCGCCCAGATCCTGATGCTCTCCGGAATAGGGCCGAGGGAGCACCTTCGAAGTATGGGCATACCCGTGATCAAGGACCTGAGGGTGGGCGACAATCTGCAGGATCACGTGGGAATGGGCGGCTTGACCTTCCTGATCGACAAGCCGGTCGCCATAGTGCAGGATCGCTTCCATCCTGCGCCAGTGACGATGCACTACGTGGCCAATGGTCGAGGACCCATGACGACCCTGGGTGGAGTCGAGGGCTATGCCTTCGTGAACACCAAGTACGCGAACAGGTCCATCGACTACCCCGACATGCAGTTCCACGTGGCGCCAGCGTCCATCAGCTCCGACGCCGGTGCTCAGGTCAGGAAGGTGCTGGGCATCACCGACGAGGTTTACAACGTCGTCTACAGGCCGATCACCAACAAGGACGCCTGGACGATAATACCTCTGCTGCTCAGGCCGAGATCCAGGGGTACGGTCAGACTGAGGAGCTCCAATCCTTTTCACAGCCCCGTCATCGATGCCAATTACTTCTCCGATCCCCTCGACATAGCGATTCTGGTCGAGGGCGCCAAGATCGCAATGAAGGTCAGCGAGGCGAAGGTGTTCAAGCAATTTGGCTCGAGGGTGCATCGTATAAAACTGCCGGGCTGTAGGCATCTGAAGTTTGCCTCCGACGCCTATTGGGAGTGTCATATCAGGCACATCTCGATGACGATCTATCATCCCGTGGGAACGGCGAAAATGGGCCCTGCCAACGACCCCGAGGCCGTGGTCGACCCTAGGCTCAGGGTCTACGGTATAGGGGGCTTGAGGGTGATCGATGCCTCGATCATGCCAACGATCTGCAGCGGCAACACGAACGCTCCGGTTATAATGATCGGCGAGAAAGGTGCCGATCTCGTTAAGAACGATTGGAAGGCCTTAGAAAGTCCGCACGGCTGACGAGGAGCGAACGTAAATGCCCAGGGATGACGATCTCATAAATATATCTCGAGGGGTCGGCGTTCGACGATTTTATATCGCCCATTAATCTTTATGGCCGTGCGAGTGAAACGCCTTTGAATCCGATTGTTCCACCGATCGGCGATTCGGGAATGCGCTATCCTAGATACCGAAGTATGGAAGAAGGATAATTCTATCCTCAGCTCGAGCATGACGCTGATTCTTTTTTGCAGCGAATCGTCCATAAGTCGTAATTGTATCCGACCCCTTCTCGCCGCTATGATCCGTCGTAATCGCTCGAATGACACCTCGATGCGGATTATTGTACGTGCCATGCAAAGTTACATAAATCTCCATGATGAGTTCCCTTCCCCCCCCCCCCCCCTTCTAATATATATATATATATATTTATCATAACGCTCTGCACGCGCACTGTAAATAAACATATTTATCGATATGCAAATTGTTCACCGTTGGCGCATAACAATGAAAAATAAATATTCGACCGGGCGGGCTGCGGTGCCTGTCGTCAGTGCACGACATTAATATAAAAATACCGTTATCGCATCGATCGATAATTATGTTACTTCCGTCATCCAATGAAAAACATCCAAGTGTGCACAGGTGATTAAGCAAAATACCAATCGTATCAATGCGCAGACGGTCTGAAGTCCAATATAATGCATATATCCTTATATAATCAATAACCAATCTTGCCCGATCCTCCTTTCCCCGATCGATCTGCGAAAAGTGAGGACCGCTATCATGATCCTCCCGGCTACGCGGCTAATCGTGGCGCTCAGTCTCACTGCGATCATCCGACCGTCCTGGACGAGACAACGGCCGGTCCGCGGCCGGTACAAGAACCTTTACGGCGATCAGAGCTTCAACACGACCATCGCCGAAAATGTCCTGGGCATCACCTCGAGTTTCTTCAAAGTCCTCAACATGCTGGCGGAGGACGAGCGGCAGGCTCAGCGCGACGTTACACCGCCCACGTCCTCCGTCTACGATTTTATCATCGTGGGCGCTGGATCGGCGGGCGCAGTTGTGGCCTCCAGACTCTCGGAGATCCCTGATTTCAAAGTGCTGCTGATCGAGGCGGGACCCGAGGAGAACCTGGTGATGGACATACCCCTGACCGTGCCCTTCCTCCAGTACAGCGACATGATCAACTGGAAGTACCTGACCGCCCCCTCGGATCGCTACTGCCTGGGCATGAAGGGAAAACAGTGCAGGTGGCCCCGCGGAAGGGTGATGGGCGGCAGTAGTGTCCTCAATTACATGATCGCGACGAGAGGACACCCGACGGACTACGATCGGTGGGCGGCGATGGGCAACGAGGGCTGGGCCCACAAGGACGTGTTCAAGTACTTCTACAAACTCGAGAGCGTCCAGATACCGGAGCTGAGGTCCGACAAGCGTTACCGCAATACCGAGGGCCCGATGACGATCTCCTATGCGGATTATCACACGCCCCTGGCCGACGCCTTCGTCGAGGCTGGCAGGGAGCTGGGTTATCCAGTGGTGGATTACAATGGGGAGCACATGATGGGCTTCTCCCTGATCCAATCCACGACGCACAAGGGCATACGCATGAGCAGTAACAGGGCGTACCTGCACAGGAGGCACAGGAAGAACCTCCACGTGAGCAAGATGAGCATGGTGAGCAAGATCCTGATTGATCCCCAGAGCAAGCGGGCGGTTGGCGTGAGGTTCAGCAAGTACGGCCGCACCATCGAGGTGTTCGCGAGGAAGGAAGTGATTTTGTCCGCGGGTGCGATAGGGTCGCCGCAGCTGCTGATGCTCTCGGGGATCGGCCTGAAGGATCATCTGCGCGAGCTCGGGATACCCCTGATAAGGGACGCGCCCGTGGGGAACAATCTGATGGATCACATTGCTTACGGGGGTCTGGCATTCTTGGTCGATCAGCCTGTCAGTCTGCTGCCTCGCGAGATAGCCAGCCTGAAGAATCCTTACGTGAAGGATTACCTGCAGCACGGGACGGGCCCCTTGACGGACCCAGGCGGCTGCGAGGCCCTCGCCTTCATGGACGTGGACAACAGAAAGAATCTGAACGGCAGGCCGAACATAGAGTTGCTCTTCCTCGGCAGTTCGATCTACGAGCAGCAGGCCATACTCACGGATTTCGGTTTCCAGGACGACGTGATAAACATGGTCGTGGAACTGCAGAACATGCACACTTGGGGCGTGTTCCCCATGTTGCTGCAGCCAAAGAGCCGCGGGACGATAAGGCTGCTTTCCAGGGACGTTAACGTTAAGCCCAGGATACAGGCTAATTATTACGACGATCCCGAGGACCTCAGGATCATGAGGGAGGGAATAAAGGCGACGATCGAGATCAGTAAGACGAAGGCCATGCAGAGGTTCAAGAGCACGCTGTACAACAAGACGCTGCCCGGTTGTCACGGCATCAGCGATCCCGACGATTACTGGGATTGTCACATACGCACCAACACGGCGACGATCTATCACTACTCTGGCACCTGCAAAATGGGTTCTGAGAACGACACGAGCGCGGTTGTGAATCCAAGATTGAAGGTAGGTGTTTACGAACTTTCCTTTCGCTCTTTTTCCGATCGCCGTACCGAGCGACCTCCTATTATACATTTTCCTTGGTTCATGCGCAGGTTATCGGTATTAAAGGACTGAGAGTAGTCGATGCTTCCATAATGCCGGAAATAATATCTGCCCATCCGAACATTCCTGTATATATGATTGCTGAGAAAGCGTCGGATATGATCAAAGAAGACTGGGGATATAAGACGTAATATACGCAATAGTCGAAGTAAAATCCAAGTTGAGAAGTTTGGGATAGATTCGAGCCGTTCGTCGATCGTTGCGAAAGGCCAAATACGCGGCGTATTCCTCGATGTATGTTCGCTGAGAAATCGGGGAACGTGACCAAAGATACCTCGCTATTCCTCGTAATAATTTCGTGCATTGAACTAATATTAATGTAGAATAGTTTCACGTATTTATTGCAGGAAGTCACGTACTCTTACTGTACGTTATTGTCCTACATTTCTTTTATGTTATCTCCGTAGCGCACGAAGGGAAACGTATCTGAAATTGTGTTTCACGATGACGTTTAACGTATCATACATGAAATATATTTAATGCTTGCCTACATTATGATTGCGTGTATATTTTCAAGTGTGGGATTAAAAGAAGAAGGAGACGATAATCTTTTATTATTAGACTTGCGATTAGGTAACGCGCCAATTTGCTAATTATCCGATAAATAGGCGAGTTCTTGTTGCATTATCCTGGAACGCGCATTGATTGTAATCAAGTCGCAAGAAATATTTATAAATACCCGTACTTTCAAACGCAGGATCAGTATTTTCGCTCTTAAAAATGTATGTATTAAATGTAACGTACAACGCGTAACCTTTATATATGTAAAATGAAGTCGCTATGCAAAGAAGCAATTATCCCATCAAAATCTTGGGAAGTATATTGGCAAGTCAAATGATATAACGAAAAGTAGATGGGTAACGCATAATGTCATGGTCGAGGGGGCCTGTCGTTCGTGCAGTTGATAATGAAACGGGAGGATGCAGAAACAATCAAGTATTCATATTGCGATCGCCACTTACGTACAGTAGCACCCAAAAGCGGTTACTAAAACATTTCGTCGAGCGAGGTATGCATAAATAGGATTTTGCAAAATCCTTCATACTTAATGCGTTATATATGTAAATACATTCTGTCAAGTATCCAAATACCGAAATGATAAAATGCCTACGCTTAATTATGTAAATAACGGAACCTGAAGATTATTTAACTACAAAAATTCTGCGGAATGTGACCTTAATCGTAGCATTCGATTTTATGATTATGCGAGTGTTGCAATAACCGAATAAACTGAACTGGGATTAAACTCGTCATATTTTGGAGAAAGGAGTTCTCTCTTTCGTGTAATATGAAAACACGCATTCCGCTATACAGCTATTTCCATTGAAATATTTACGACGATCAGAGATGGAAGTTCTTCGAGCGGCACTGCTCTTTCCAAACAACGTAATTGCAGCATTTATGGCGATCAAAAATCTTCTTTTAGTCTCTCTCTAAAAAAGGAAAAGGAAGTGGGTTCACGTTATCGCTATAATGGTATTCTAAGCGTAGCTTATTGTTCACCGCTCATCCAACAAAGTTTATCGATCTACAGAAATAACACGCGTCCTTCGTTCGAACACGGAAGCTCGAGCAACGTGAACGACGAACATTTCCACAGATATCCCAATACCATCCCGAGTACCTCCTTCGCGTGACAATATTCGAGTTCACGAAGTGTCCATAAAACTCGTAGGCCGGAATTACGAAGCACGATAAATTTATCCGCATGGCAGGCACGATAGGACAATCGCGACGGATCGTAAACCATCGACGAGCATATATGAATCAACGAAGGTGCCGACGCAGATTCGAAATCGACCAACGCCTCGAGATCGAACACAGCGACAAAATGATCGCCTTCGTGTCATCCTCGCTCAGCGTCCTCGTCGTTCACTCGATCCTGCCTCTGATCATGGTCGCGAATGGCTACAACCCAGGCTACTCGAATCTGTACGGCAGCAAACCCTTCGAGATATCGGAGCACGTCGTGAGACTCCGAATAGAAGCGATCAAGGTGGAACTGGGAAAGATGCAACAGGCATACCAAAACATGGCCCAGCCCGACATGACGCCGAGGGATCAGGCCTCCTACGACTTCATCATCGTGGGCGGAGGAACCGCTGGAGCTGCCCTGGCCTCGAGGCTGAGCGACATCGCGGCAAGCATACTTCTCATCGAGGCGGGCGACGAGGAAACGCCCTTCATGGACGTTCCTCTAGAAGCGATAAACTCCGAGAAAGGCAACACCAAGGAGTACCTCTCGGAGCCCACGGACAGGTATTGTCTGAGCATGACGAACCGCCAATGCCGCGTCAAGAAAGCCAGAGTGATGGGAGGCAGCAGCGTGACCAATTGGATGGTGGCCACGAGGGGCCACCGCGACGACTACGACGAGTGGGCACGGATGGGCAACACGGGCTGGTCCTACAAGGAGGTTCTGCCTTATTTCAGGAAGCTGGAGAACATGAATATACCGAGCATACGATTGGACAGGACGTATCACAGGAGGAAAGGACCGATGGAGATCTCCTACTCGCCCTTCCAAACTCCTCTTTCGATAGCCTTTCTCCGTAGCATGGAAGACCTGGGATACCCGCGAGTGGATTACAATGGCAGAGACATGGTAGGATTCTCGCGCGTACAGGCGACCATGCTGGATGGATCGAGAATAAGCAGCAACAAGGCGTATCTCTACTCGGAGAGCCGTCAGAATCTTTTCGTCTCGAAGAACAGCATCGTTAAGAAGGTGCTGATCAATAAGAAAACGAAGGAAGCCACTGGAGTCCGGTTCACGAAGAACGAGAAAGTGTTTACGGTTTACGCGAGGAAGGAGGTGATCCTCTGCGCAGGCGCGATAGGCTCTGCCCAATTGCTGATGCTCTCGGGAGTAGGGCCCACCGAGGATTTGAAAAAGCTGGACATAGACGTGATCCAAGACTTACCGGTTGGTTACAGCCTGCAGGATCACGTTGCTTTTATAGGATCGACGTACGTAGTCAAAGAACCGATCGGCATTCTCTTCTCGGATCTCGACAATCTGTCCTATCCATACTCCGCGGATTATTACATGTATCGAAAAGGCCCCTTGACGGTCCCGGGTGGCGCCGAGGTTATCGGCTTCGTCAACGTCGACGATGTGTACAACACCCAGACCCTGCCCAATATCGAATACCTGTTCTTTCCTCTGACGATTTACAACTTGCGCGAGACCATGCGCGATCTTGGCGTGAACGAGAATTTACTGTTCGCCTTCGAGGATATCAAACGCAATTACACGTATAGCATACTGACGATGCTGGCGAAGCCGGGAAGCCGTGGCCGACTGAGGCTAAAGGCGAACGACATAAACGTCGCGCCCTTGATCGATCCTAACTATCTTGCCACCCAGGAGGACATAAGGATTTTGACCAAAGGCGTCGAGAACGCTATAACTTTCACCAAACTATCCTTGTTGAAACAATTCGGAGCTGAGTTGTACCAGACACCTCTGCCCAATTGTGCACAGTACACGTTCAATTCGCCGACCTATTTGCACTGCGCTATAAACCACATGACTTTGGGCATGGGGCACTATACTGGAACCTGCAGGATGGGCCCGGAAAAGGATTACACCGCCGTTGTGAACCCACAACTGCAGGTTGGTTTATTTATAAAAATACATCCCGAATTATTCTAAAGATCCCCGTTGTAACGTTAAAAAATATATAACAGCTTTAATAACCTTCCAAGATTGCAATCGAACTGTTTGTTCTGAAAATATCGGTAGAGTTGCTTTATGCATCATCGGATACGAAGGAAATAAAAAGATTAATGTCCACTTCGAAATGGCCCTTGTCATCGTACGGATAAAAATTTTATTTCACCTCAACAACCGTGGTGTATCGATGGATTTCAGGTGTACGGAATCGAGAAGTTGAGAGTCATCGATGGTTCTATAATGCCAGTAATTCCGAGGGGACACTTAACTCTTCCTACCCTGATGATCGCGGAGAAAGGCGCGGATATGATAAAGGAGCGCTGGGGATATCCCGTGGACCCTCATCGGTGAATGCAATACATGCATGTGTAATATGAAAAGCGTAGATCCGAATGTAAATGAATTGTTATGCCTGGTAATCAAACTGACAACGGAAACATGATAGGTCTGCGCTTTCCGTGTATCACTGCGTTATTAATCCTAGGCTACGACAGGAGTGTTGATATGTAATTTGCATTGCACTTAACCCTACTTATACGAATTCTTATGCACGATTTTGCTGTCTCCCTTTCCCTCTACTGTTCGACAAAATAAAACCATACAAAAAAAGACGGTGTTGAAGAATAATTAGGTGTATTGTGTACCAACGCGTATAGCGCGCCTTATTCGATTATTCAATTATACGTGGCTCTCCTGCAATAATAATAAATCAACATATCTTCCATAAATTGCCGAGGAAATACTTTTTATTGCGTGACCAAACTCGAATCTAAATAAAGTATTTAAAAAGTCGACAAGTGCAAAAAAATCCCATCCGAACGAGGCGTTCTCAAACAATTGAATAAATAAGAATTTCCGTGCCACACCCGCTATTTATAAAACCTGAGTTTTTTTCGTGCAGAAACTTCGGTTTATAACGTATGATAGCGTAATTAATATTGTATTGGCAAGTAAGTTGATTATAAATGCTGATGTCTTATAAAAACTGCGGTAGCGGTTACCGATTAAAATATGTTCTTCCGGATCGTGCAGTTAATCCACACATATTTTCTGAGTTAATTAATACAGAATTTTTGCAATTGTACAAAGCAGAAAAATTATGGACTAATTTGCAAGAGAAGAGACTCCAATACTGCTCCGTTAAAACTTTTGTTTTCCTTCGCTCTTGGTTGGAAGTATTTATAACCAACTGTAACTACACGCAGCCTTAATCGTCCTTGATTCGTTTGACAAAACATATCTATTCTAAACCTCTGTCTGTTAATGTAGAAAAATATGGTCTCACAGAGAAAATGCGAAACATCTTCATATGTGGTCTGTGGGACCAAGTTTTCACGTTAAGTCTTTTGAATTGCAAATCAATTATCAAATAAGTTAAATCTTGTGAAGCAATTAGAGTGTTTTGTAATTTAATCGTAACCTGTTTTAAGCATCCGGTATCAAACACCCATATCTGCTCGACGCTTTCACGAATAAAAAGGAAAAGTACATTCGTGCATCTGTATATTACTAAGGTATACGAGTGCCAAATTGTGTAATATTCAAATAAACATATGCCTTGTTAAATACAGTATGTTTTCTTAAAATCCGCACAGTACGTTTCAGAATCGGCACGGTTATGATCACCGGAATGTGAGATCCATTACCGTGCAATATTATTCATGCTCGATTCGAGATTCGAGATGTTCGTCGATCGCTGCGAAAAGCGAATTACGTGGCATATTCCTCGATATATGTTCGCTGAGAAATCGGGGAACGTAACCAAAGATACCTCGCTATTCCTCGTAATAATTTTGTGCGTTAAACTAATATTAATGTAGAATAGTTTAACATATTTATTGCAGGAAGTCACGTACTCTTACTGTACGTTATTGTCCTACATTTCCTTATGATATCTTCGTAGCGCACATATATCTAAAATTATGTTTCGCGATGACATTTAACGTATCATACATGAAATACATTTAATTAATACATAAAATACAGTTAATGTTGTATTATCTTGAGACATGCATTGATTTTAATGAAAGTGTAAAAAATATTTATATATACCTATACTTTAACGCGCAGGATCAGTATTTTTGCTCTTAAAAATGTAACATATAATCTTCATCTACGTAAATTAAACTACTATGGAAAGAAGCAATTATCCCATAAAAATCTTGAGAAGTACATTCGTAAGTGAAATGATATAACGAAAAGTGTTCTTCGTACTTTCAGAGAAAAGCATATGCAGCTTATACAGTTTCACGCTATCGCTATAATGGTATTGTAAGCGTAGCTTATTATTTGCCGCTTATCTAACAAACTCAAATTTATCGATCCACGGGAATAACACGTCCTCCGTTCGAACACGGAAGCTCGACCAACGTGAACGACCAACATTTCCACAGATACCCCAATATCATCACGAGTACATCCTTCGCGTGACAATATTCGAGTTCACGAAGTGTCCATAAAACTCGTAGGCCGGAATTACGAAGCACGATAAATTTATCCGCGTGGCAGGCACGATAGGACAATCGTGACGGATCGTAAACCATCGACGAGCATATATGAATCAACGAAGGTGCCGACGCAGATTCGAAATCGACCAACGCCTCGAGATCGAACACAGCGACAAAATGATCGCCTTCGTGTCATCCTCGCTCAGCGCCCTCGTCGTTCACTCGATCCTGCCTCTGATCATGGTCGCGAATGGCTACAACCCAGGCTACTCGAATCTGTACGGCAGCAAACCCTTCGAGATATCGGATCAGCTGATGAGACTCCGAATAGAGGGGATCATGGAATCAGTGGCAAAGCTGCAACAGGTATACGACAATATGGCACAGCCCGACATAACGCCGAGGGATCACATCTTCTACGACTTCATCATCGTGGGCGGAGGAACCGCTGGAGCTGCCCTGGCCTCGAGGCTGAGCGAGGTCACGGCAACCGTACTCCTCATCGAAGCTGGCGACGAGGAATCGCCCTTCATGGACATTCCTATAGAAGCGATCAACACCGAGAAAGGCAACGCGAAGCAGTACCTGCTGGAGCCCACGACCAAGTATTGTCTGAGCATGGACAAGCGCCAATGCCGCGTCAAGAAAGCCAGAGTGATGGGAGGTAGCAGCGCGACGAATTGGATGGTGGCCACGAGGGGCCACCGCGACGACTACGACGAGTGGGCACGGATGGGCAACACGGGCTGGTCCTACGACGAGGTTCTGCCTTATTTCCAGAAACTGGAGGCCGTGAATATACCGAACTTACAGGTGGACAATGCGTATCGCAACAAGAAAGGACCGATGCACATCTCCTACGCGCCCTTCCAAACTCCTCTTTCGATAGCCTTTCTCCGTAGAATGGAAGACGTAGGATACTCGCGCGTGGACTACAATGGCAGAAACATGATAGGATTCTCACGCGTACAGGCGACCATATGGGATGGAACGAGGATGAGCAGCAACAGGGCGTACCTCTACTCGAAGCGCCGTCCGAATCTTTTCGTCTCGAAGAAGAGCCTCGTTCACAAAATACTGATCAACGAGGACACGAAGGAAGCCTTCGGGGTTCGATTCAAGAAAAACAATGAGATGATCACGGTCTACGCGACGAAGGAGGTGATCCTCTGCGCAGGCGCGATAGGCTCCGCTCAATTGCTGATGCTCTCGGGAGTAGGGCGGATCGAGGATTTGCAAAGGCTGGGAATAAAGGTACTCGAAGACTTGCCGGTTGGTCACAACCTCCAGGATCACGTTGGCTTTTTAGGATCGACGTACGTAGTCAAAGAACCGATCGGCATTCTCTTCTCGGAGCTCGACAATCTGTCCTATCCATACTCCGCGGATTATTACATGCATCGCAAAGGCCCCTTGACGATTCCGGGTGGCGTCGAGGCTATCGGCTTCGCCAACGTTGACGATTGCTACAACTCCCAGGCCCTGCCCAATATCGAATACCTGTTCCTTCCTCTGACGTTCTTCAACTTGCGCAAGACTATGAACGACCTTGGCCTCAACGAGATTTTTCAGTCCGCGTTCAAGGATATCAAATATAATTACACGTATAGCGTATTGACGATGCTGGCAAAACCGGAGAGTCGCGGCCAATTGAAGCTAAACTCGAACGACATAAAGGTCGCACCGTCGATCTATCCTAACTATCTTTCCTCGGTGGAGGACAGAAGGATTTTAAACGAAGGTGTCCAGCAGGCCATAGATTTTACCGAAAGAACCTCGTTGAAAGAATTCGGAGCTGAGTTGTACCAGACACCTCTGCCCAATTGTGCACAGTACACGTTCAATTCGCCCGCCTATTTGCAATGCGCTATAAAACACATGACTTTGGGTATGGGACACTATACTGGAACTTGCGCAATGGGCCCGAAAAAGGATTATAACGCCGTTGTGAACCCGCAACTGCAGGTTGGTTTATTTATAAAAATACATCCCGAATTATTCTAAACATCCTCGTTGTAACGTTGAAAAGTATATAATATTTAACAAGCTTCTAAGATTGCGAGCGAATTGTTTATTCTGAAAATATCGGTAGAGTTACTTTCTGCATCATCGGATATGAAGAAAATAAAAAGATTAATATCCATTTCGAAATGACCCTTGTCATCGAACGGATAAAAGTCTTATTTTACCTTATTAAAATCGTGATGTTCCGATCAATTTCAGGTGTTTGGAATCAAGAAGTTGAGAGTTGTCGATGGTTCTATAATGCCAGTAATTCCGAGGGGTCATCCAACTCTTCCTACCCTGATGATCGCGGAGAAAGGCGCGGATATGATAAAGGAGCACTGGGGATATTCCGTGGACCTTCATCGCTGAAGGCAATACACGCGTCTAATGTGAAAAGTGTAGATCCGAATGTAAATTCATTGTTATGCTTGGTAATCAAACTATGGTACCGACAAGTAAGTCGATTATAAATGCTGATGTCTTATAAAAACTGCGATAGCGGTTACCGATTAAAATATGTTCTTCCGGATACCGTAGTTACTCTGGTCTCCTTTCCGGAGTTAATTAACACAGAATTTTTGCAGTTGTACAAAGCAAAAGAATGATGGAATAATTTACAAGAGAAGAGAATCGTCCTTGATTCATTTGACAAAACATATCGACTCTAAACCTCTGTCTGTTAATGTAGAAAAATATGGTCTCACGGAGAAAATGCGAAACATCTTCATATTTGGTCTGTGGGACCAAGTTTTCACGTTAATTCTTTTGAATTGCAAATCAATTATCAAATAAGTGAAATCTTTTGAAGCATTTGGAACGTTTTGTAATTTGCTCCTGACCTGTTTTACGCATCCGATATCAAACAGCCATGTCCGCTCGACACTTTCACGAATAAAAAGGAAAAGTACATTCGTGCAACTGTATATTACCAAGATATACGGCAGCCATATTATGTAATGTTCAAATAAACATATGCCGTAATAAATACAGCATATTTTCTTCAAATCCGCACAGTACGTTTCAGAATCGACACAGTCATGACCTCGAAAATGTGAAATCGGTTACCGTGCAATATTATTCGCGAAATAACGAATAATCCCTCGGAACGATCTATGCTAATAATGTTTTGAATCCTCCGACAAGAGATTAACGATCCTTGCGAAATTCTCTTTGTGCCCCCAAAGCAGAACCGTGCCAAATCGTTTCTCGTCCGCTTGCCTATGGAGCAAAAATGTTCCGTACGAGAAAACATAGGTACCAAGGCGGTTAGTACATCGTGCCCCGAGCGGACTCGAATAATTCGAATCCGATTAAGGCGGCCATTCAATTCCTACACTCGACGCGCGTATTTGAGCGCACTCGGCGCGACGTCGATCGCGCATACTGCCGAGTAGGAAATAGGAGGTGTAATTTCTTTTTCGATCAGCCCGAAGATTTCACCGGGACGCTTGCTTTCGAATTTAAATTGCTAACGAAATTCGTTGTATAACGCGCGAAAAGATTTTGTAGGTCAGCCCCGACGATTTTCGCGAACACACCCAACCGCTTTTTTATACCGCGGATCAAAAACCATATAAAACAAAGCCGCGCGGAAAACGTAAGTAGCCTGAAGTAAAATTGAAAAAAAAAAACCGCGCGAAGGAAACGTCCCTCTGAAAAAGATCGTGCGCTCAGCCCCGATCGAAATTTCGCGGAAGCGCTCCGTTAACCGAGACTCGCTTTAAACATACTCGCGGCCGGTCTCTTCATCCGGCAACAAAACGGGTTAACCGGTTCGCATACCAACGCGGAGGGAATTACATAAAGTGGCCGAGCGGAATTCGGCGATGTTGCAGATTGTGGGGGACCTACGGCGCGTATCTCGTGCCGATTTTCAGCGGCTCAGTCGCCCTGTCGCCGGACGAAAGGAACGCAGAAAAGTACAACCGACATAATAACGAAGGATCGGGTAGGGGCAGGTGAGTACGAGTCGAGGCATTACCCAAGCCTAGTAAGGATTACGTGAACGTAGCGAGAAAGCGCATTTCTCCGCCTGTATCTCGAAACGGAGAGCCGAGGAGGAAGAAGCGGTTTAGCGCCTGGGACATTTTTGTTCCCCGGTTATTACCATACGAAGTGTCAACGGGGAAGCAGCCGTACGAGCAAGAAGCTTGGGCGGTTCGCGACGTAACGCAGGGACAGGAAAAAGGGCACTTGGATCTCGTTAATGGCACCAAGGGGTACGTAGCTTTGGTTCATAAGCGGAGCTGTGCGACGGGTTCTGCGCGGAAACCGCGGTGGCAGCCTTATCTCGAGCGCCAAAGCACGTGTTCGTTAAGTAATAGCCGCGACCGTGTAGTAATCAAAAGCGCTATTGAGGCGCGGGCCTCGAAAGACGGCGCGCCAACCTTATTCCGATCTTGCGGATAATTGCATTGGTCGGGGACTCGCTTGAAGTCGTAGGTCGCGAATAGGGCAGCTTTGCGCGAAGGAAAAAGATCGAGACTAGCCGATAAAGCTGCCAGTGGGTAATCAATAGGTGTAAATTATAGCGCATCGTTGCATCTCTCGGCTATTTCTATCCGAGATCATTCTTCATGACGAGCTGTGGATAGCTGTAAGCTAAACACTATTTCTACCACGACACGATTTCTTTGAAAAATGGTGGAACTTTAAGGCGCGGTCACTTTTGAGATTTTTCACGATTTTCGCACAGCGTACGGATCGATAAATTAATCCATCAACATTTTTCCCTCGTCCTCTTTTTCTTTAAGGATATATTTGGTACGCTTAAATCTGTATGGAAAATGGCTGCTAGGAATAGTGTTAACGACCCGCTCAAGGAAATAACGTTGGTCGCATTTCAGAGATGAGAGCACTCCTCGCGATATCATGGACACTGTCGCTTCTCGTAGCCTGCGGAAGATCGCAGACGTTCCTGGACGTCGTGCAGAATTATAGCCCGCCCCTCGAGAAGATGTACTCGACGGTTGATCCGAGCACCATTAAGTACGACTTCATAATCGTAGGCGCGGGCTCGGGTGGCTCAGTTTTGGCGAATCGCCTTTCGGAGAACAAGAAGTGGCGAGTCTTGCTCCTCGAGGCCGGACAACCCGAGTCCCTCCTTCACCAAATTCCTATCCTCGTCGGTTACTTTCAATTGACCGATTACAAATGGGGATACAACGTGGAACCTCAAGCAAACTCGTGCTTGGGGATGATCGATAAGCGGTGTGCCTGGCCGCGAGGAAAGGCCTTGGGCGGCACGAGCACCCTTAATTATATGATCCACACGCGTGGAAGTAAGCTCGATCACGATCAGTGGGCGAAATTGGGGAACGAGGGTTGGTCGTACGAGGACGTGTTGCCTTATTACAAAAAGAGCGAAAAGTTCAATGTTCCAGGTAAGATATTTTTAGCCCTCCCAAGGCTAGATGTATTTGTTTGTCCTCGCCCGTATTTGCCCCCGATGTTGGTGTTATGCGTTTCTTTGCTCGTGGTAATAAACGGTTCTGCGCGATCCTTGTACCAACGACGAGATCTTTACAGTGCACTGCAAAACGAGGTCAGATAAATCTGTACTTAACCCTCTTACACGGAGAGAGAGAGAGAGAGAGAGAGAGAGAGAGAGAGAGAGAGAGAGAGAGAGAGAAAACACTTAAGCGTAAGCGTCGGTGATAGTTCATCTGCAAAAAACACACTTCGACTTTAAGATTTCATTTAGAGATCTCGCCAATCGTTTCTGAATAATTTTGCATGCGATATGTAGGTCAATTTTGGTGATTCGTAATTCACCTTAAAACGGTAGATCCTAGCCAAAGTGATCTTAGCGATTGGTGTCAAACATGAAAATAAAACACGACAAAGAATTTCTCGAAAACCTTAATAACAAATGGATCAAATTATGCATGAACAAACATTAATATATGCAGCCGCTGAGGGAAAATTTGGGCCGTAGTATTGCTGAACCAGGATTCGAACCTTTCGTTATCCCGGCAACGTCTCCGATCGCTAAGCTACTCAGGCCCTCGATCAAATCATCCCGCGAACGCCCACTCTTGTTACACAAAAGTCCCAATCCTACATACATTAGTCGAGCACAATAACGAACACTCGCACTGCACTTTTCCAGGCATCAAGAATTCCACGTACCACAACGACAAAGGCTATTTGTGCGTCGAGCACGTCCCGTACCATACGGAGCTCGCCAGAGCGTTTCTCAAGGCCGGCAGGCGACTCGGTTACGAAATCGTCGATTACAATGGCGAGGAACAAATTGGATTCTCGTACATACAGGCGAATATGGACGGGGGAACTAGGTGCAGCGCCTCGAAGGCTTACCTCAGGATCAACAGACCGAATCTGGACATCATCACCGGCGCCAGGGTCACCAAGGTCTTGATCGACGATAATAAACGAGCCTACGGCGTGGAGTACGCGAGGAACGGCTTCTGGAAGAAGGTCCTCTGCACCAAGGAGGTTCTCCTATCGGCCGGCACCATAGACTCCGCGAAACTTCTGATGCTCTCAGGGATCGGACCGAGGGATCACCTGGAGCAGCTGGGGATCAAGGTGGTGCGCGACTCCAAAGTCGGTTACAACATGTACGAGCACGTGGGTTTCCTAGGTCTGACCTTCATGGTCAATCAGAGCGTGTCGCTGCTGCAGAGCAGACTGGCCAGGCCCAGCGTATTCCTCGAGTACTTCCTGCGCAGAGGCGGAATAATGTCGATCCCAGGCGGGGCCGAGGCCCTGGCTTTCATCAGAACAAAGTACGCGCCCGATGAAAGGCCCGACATCGAGCTTCTATTCGTCTCAGGCTCCTTGCACTCCGACGGCGGTCACGTTTTGAGGAAAGCCCTCAGGGTGTCCGAGGAATTGTACGAGGCGGTCTACAAGCCGATCGAAAACCAGGACGCCTGGTCGATCTGGCCGATCGTTCAACAACCGCGAAGCGTTGGACGTCTCACGCTCAATTCCAAGGACCCCTTCGACCCCCCGAAGATGGACCCGCGACTGTTCACACACCCGGCCGACGTGGAGATCATCCTGGAGGGCGTGAAGCACGCTATTAATATATCCATGACCGAGCCGTTCCAGGCGTACGGCAGTCGGCTGCACGAGGCGAAGATACCCGGCTGCAGGGCCTTCGATTTCGGCACCGACGATTATTGGCGGTGCGCCATAAAGCATCTGCCGTCGATGATGAATCACGAGATCGGGACGGCGAAAATGGGGCCGAGCAACGATCCCTACGCGGTCGTGGATCCTCGGTTAAGGGTTTACGGTGTTCGCGGACTGAGAGTCGTGGACGCCTCGATAATGCCGACCATGCCCACGGGCCATGTCAATGCTGGGATCTACATGATCGGCGAGAAGGCCGCGCACATGATCAAGCAGGACTGGCGAAGCGCGTTGTAATTGGCGGAAGAGCGAGAGTTCCGTTCGAGAGTTCTTTGAATTGCAGGAGTGAGCTGCTCGATGATTGGATGGACGGAAAATAAGACTTCGATCGTTAGAGATGATCGAGGCGGGACGAACGAGATACGCCTGCGATTGTAGGATGGTCGCTTATGAAGAGTTCGATTCGCGCGTTCCATCCGTTTAATGGTCTTTAAAAACGAAAGGTTGCGGCGGAGTGACCTTGGGGCCGAGCGAATTGGACTACTCGCGGGAAATAAAAATGGAGAATAATTGTACTGCTGTAGGATAAGGGAAAACACGCGAGGTATCGTGCAGCTTGTTGGGAAGTTAGTACGAGTGGAAGGGAAAAGCACAAGGTTGCGTTTCGATAAAAAAAAAAGGGGGGGTGAGGGGCATTTGCTCGTCGTGAAAAATTAAAGTGGAAACGCACGATGTGTGCTGTGCAATCATACCTGTGGAGGGAATAAAAAAAGATCGATATGAATATTTTACAAGCTTATGTAGGCGCCAGCGGAAACCGACCGTCGGAAAAGTTATACGTCGTCGACCGAAATATTTCCTTGGCTCTTCTTGGGGTTCGTACCGAGGAATTGAAGAGTGAAAAGAGGAGGGGAAGCATATGCCACGTGTTTGTGCGCCGCCTATGACGTAATTGGAAGGGACCGACAAAGTCCGTCGTGTTACCCCTAATTTAAGAAATGAGTACACGCAAAAAGGGACGTAGAAAATTATGTCCTGGTATTGACCTCGCTCTTGATATTAATCGTACGTCTTGTCATCTGTGCTACACGTACGTTGATCGCGATAATTTTACTGTCAACGTAAGGAACGCCACGATAACGTTTTAGTGACAATCGAATCAACTGGAAATGTTTTACATCGCGAAATTATTCGCGTTTCTGCTATTCAAGACGCTGATAATGGAGAATAAAAAAAATAATATTATTTGACTTCAATCGCAAGACGGTAAAGGTATCGTATAATATGTAAACGAATATATTATTTAATGTACAAACTGAAATTCGAATTGGAGACAAATGTTGATCAGAGTGATATCCACCATTTTTGTTCTGTCCCTTCGCGAGGTTTATACCCGTTTTTCTGTCGATCTTAAACGCGTAGGGACATGACGTATTGGAAAAATATTAGACGTGGTTAATGCACGATCGCGAGCTAAATATCGGAGCTGCGTCGACGCTACTCGCGTCCGTATGAAGATTAGATTAAAAACACGCGATGACCAATTTAAAAATGACACTGCAGTAGGGATGAGTCATAAGTCTTTCCAATGTGTTTCCTGGTATCGAGACTATCAGGAATAATACTTAACCATCGTTGATATGGTTGTATGATTTGCATTAGTAATATTAATAGACTGCATGTTTTTAATAACAAAAAATTTTTTTTAGATATACGGAACATATCTAATATAGTACAAATTTTAGTACCTATGATAAATTACTTTCATATTTCGGTTCGCATTACAAGTATTGACGTAATCTCTGCATACAAAGTTCATATTGATTTGTGTAAACGTAATACAATACTACGGATACTTATAATTTAGGTGTAAGGTTTACATCTATGTTATTTTTAAGTTATTTTGGAGACTAGAAAATTGAATAATTAATTTACAAAATGTCACTACAAATTAATAAGTGTATCTATGTAGTATAGACCCTCTTAGAATCTGAGTTCTGACAATGGAATTGATTAATTTTATAATTTTATATAAACCATAAGTGAACTGTAATAAAATATGTAATCGAATTTTTATAATTTTTTAACAAATTTACGACACGACGTAATCTTCAGATGAGAAGGTCTTGCAATATTACAGATGTATGTAGACTGTTAACCTTTTGATCCTAATACTAATTGTCTGAACTATCGTACGTATATATGTCAGCCAGAGGAATATAACCTTGATAATGCTTTTCCTATGCACTTTACTTTATAATCGATACATGAATGCCCTTGAAATATATCAAACATTCTTGCATAAATGTCAATGTAAATTACAAATGAAGGAACTGGTTTAAAAGCATGCCATAAATCTTCAATAACTTGTGATAACGAGAAAAGATACACAGTCATACTATGTGCGTAATAAATTTCACAGCCATTTAGCATGCGTTACACTGTAAAAAGGAGAGTTGTCGGTAATAGATTAGAAGTAAGCAGCATTTTTTGTATACTACAAGATTGACATTTCAATCATTCGCATTAACCTTCTCGCTGAGATGTGAAAATAGTATTCATATAAAAGAAAAATACATATTCTATACTTTAATATGCACAGCATCTAATAGAGAAGCTCAGCTCCATTTATCTTACGTAATATCAACAAGGATTTGTATGAATAGTGTGTATAAAAAGCATGCCATTCAGTAGTCAAGCTTAGCAGCTCAATAACAACATATTGCATAGCTTGAACTGATAAAAAGGATTCGTGCAGTAAATATACGTATGCGTACCTGACACTACAAGAGCTTCGTTTGGACCACAAGTATGAACGTTTCCCATTGTCAGATTAACTTTTCCTTAATCAAGACGCAACAACAAACCGGCACAAGCAGGGAAATAGCACTAACACAGGATTCACTAACACCAGTATCTACGATTAATCGGCAGTGATGCAACGTGGATTATTTCAAATACCCCGGCAAATCATTAATAACATATAATAATCAGTATTAGTCGAGAGTTACAAGGTTACGGTGTTACCCAAAGCCACTACCCAAAATTATTTGTAGCTTTTGCAATACTCTAGCTAACAGTACTACCAATCTAATGATACGGTTCGGAGCGACATCTTCCCGGGAATTGATCCTTCCTCGAATTCCGTGAAAGAAGTTACGCCAGTGACGTATTATGATCACGTGACGCATTTTCCTGCGGGAAAATATAAACATAATCTACTCAGTAGAAATTTATGTAGTAGCACAAATAATCACTTACTATATATACATTTAGTAACATTTAATACGATTCCTTGCATATGTATAAGTTCAAAATTCCAAAAAAAAATTAGTTTCACGTTTTATTTAAGCATTACTTTTCCCGATGTTGTAGAAACTGTATCTAAATGGCAATTTATCTAATATTATGCTAAGTTTACACATATATCGTATATTTTATTCCAACAGCGTAATCAAAGATCTTGGCTAATGACTAGGGATGTTATGCAAAATTTAATTTCAAACAATTAAGATTGTTCCTAATTATATTCACACTATTATCTACTTTTACTGCACATACATTAATATTTATATATTGGCACGTTTGTTTTGTCACCGATAGCAGATGAATTATAATGCGCAATTAACATAAAGCTAGATAAAAAAAAATTACCAGAAGGCTGATTCAATGTGTGTAGTTTGCAGAAGAAAATAACTATTGGGTTTTCATAGTATGGCAACACTGAAAAGCGTCCTTCCAATAAGCATAGTTTTCTCAGCTCTATAGTGACACAACATAACCTTAAGTGCTTCGTATACTACCGTTTTCTCCCTCATAATATAAATAATACGTAGACCCAACAAGTGTTTTTGTTTACGCTTAAAAATGTCCGAAGACGAAGTGGAAAGTTTTGAAATAACGGATTATGACTTGGAGAATGAATTCAATATCAATCGTCCAAGACGTAAATTGTCCAAGAAGCAGCAAATGCTTGGTAAACAAAACGTTTTTTAAATTATAATTGAACGATTGGCAATACAATAATTTTGTACATTCTCAGTGTGAAAGTAGATTGTACATAACTTTCATTTTTTGTGATAGGAATTTGGGCAGACGACAGCGACGAAGATGAGATGCCGACCAGACCATCGTTTAAAACCTTTGACAAGCGCCCAAGGAATTACACAGCACCGGTTAATTTCGTGGCGGGAGGTATTCAACAGGCAGGACAGCCAAAAGAGGAAACAGAAGAAAAAGATGACGATGAAGACGAGGATATCAACAGGTCGCAAAGAGAATTTCCTAACAGTTCAAGGTAATTTACTTTGATTAAATTTTTACAATAGTATATCGCTAATCTCTTGATTTACATTAATAATATTATTCTGTATTGCTTGAATTTTAGCTCCGAAGATGAACGTCCACCCTCGTTCAAAGCAGGATCTTCCTATTTATTAAACATGGACAAAGATGTTGCAGGATTGCGTAAAAAGAGAAGTCAAGTAAATCCTTCTCTAATGAAAAGTGGAATGGGTAACTGGGAAGTTCACACCAAAGGGATTGGAGCCAAGCTCTTGTTACAGGTAAATATATATATATATAATATGATAAACGATTTTATAAATTGTTTAAAGAAAAGATTCTCAACCAAATTAATTGTTTAGATGGGATTTGAACCTGGAAAGGGTTTGGGAAAACAGCTACAGGGCATAAGTGCACCAGTAGAAGCGCATCTTCGAAAAGGGAGAGGTGCAATTGGTGCGTATGGTCCAGAGAAACTACCAAAAGTACCTGAAAAGAAAAAGGAGGAGGATACCGAGGATACGAAAGAAAATAGAAGTAAATTGTCTCAATGGCGGAAAGGAGATAGCAACAGTACCAAGAAAAAAATTAAATACGTTTATAGAAGCGTGGATCAAGTTTTGGAAGATGGAAAATTGAAACCTAACAAAAAGCTTCCAATACCTACAGAGATGAGTAGAGTGAAGGTTATAGATATGACTGGTCCAGAACAAAGAATACTGAGCGGCTATCATGCCATAGCTGGTGGCCAACAACGTCCCGATGAAACCGTTGTTGTGACCGATAAGAAAGCGAAACTTAACTTTGCTCTGCCAGAATTACAACACAATCTCAATTTACTTGTCGATATGTGCGAGCAGGATATTATACAGAACGATAGAAGGACGAGGCATTTAAGTGACAGAGTAGTTGCATTAGAAGCAGAAAAGAAGAATTTATCCAAAATAGTTGAGCAGCATGGTCAACTTATAGATACTCTAGAGAATGTTCTGGTGATCGTGGATAGATTAATGGATGAAACAAACGAATTATCCTTGAGAGAAACTGCAGAAGCTTTCCGTGATTTACAAGAAAAATATTACGAAGAGTACAAAATGTATGAACTTGGTGAATTGGCTAGCAGTTTTGTCGGGCCAAAAATAAAAGATTATTTAGCTAGTTGGAATCCATTAATACAACCAAAGGAACCGATGAAACTATTTGAACAATGGAAAAATATATTGGAAAGTGGCGTTAGCACACTTCAAAGTAGGTCCATGCATCCGTATGATCAACTCGTATGGAATGCATGGATGCCTTCCATTCGAGGAGCTATACAGTAAGTATTCTTTTGGATACTTCTTACGTTTTCTTTCTAGATTTAATTTTCTTTATTAACTGCTCATTTTTTTAGACAGTGGACGTGTAGACAACCAGATCCTTTAATTGAACTTATAGAACATTGGATGCCATTGCTCCCAGGTTGGGTATTAGAAAATATTTTAGATTTATTAATACTTCCAAAACTTACGCTAGAGGTTGAGGAATGGAATCCTCTTACCGACACAGTGCCAATTCATACATGGATTCATCCATGGTTGCCATTATTACGTAAGTCCATTTGTCGATTAGGTTTGTTTTATCACAAAGATGATGTCCAATATTTTACCAACTTTTTTTATTCTCTGTACAGGTAATCGTCTAGATACTTTAATATATCCAATTATACGACGTAAACTTGGATCGGCATTAGGTGGCTGGCATCCATCCGACAGATCTGCTAGACTAATGCTACAACCTTGGGCTCAAGTGTTCTCCAAAGGCGATATGGAGGCGTTCTTAGTAAAAAACATAATACCAAAGTTACAAATCGCACTTACAGAATTTGTTATAAATCCACACCAGCAACATTTAGACCAATGGAACTGGGTGTACGAATGGAAAGACTTAATTCCACCTCACATAATGGCAGGCTTGCTAGACAAGTTTTTCTTCCCCAAATGGCTGCAAGTTTTGGCTTTATGGTTAAATCATTCTCCTAACTACGATCAAGTTACAAATTGGTACATGGGTTGGAAAGGCATGCTGAGCGAGAAACTATTGGCTGAACCTTTGGTAAAAGGTGAGTATTAAATATAGTTTCATCAAAAGTTCGTACTGTACATTTATAAAAAATTTTCTTTCGCGTATTCACATTTAAAAAATTCCCAGAACATTTCAAGAAAGCATTGGATATGATGAACAGAGCTGTGACGGGGCCACAAAATCATCCACCGGGTGCTTTGGAACAGGTATCGTATTTAACGAGCTTAGAAAGGACACCTGCAATGTCACAAATGCCCTCAATTGCGCAACCAAGAATGGAGGTCAGTACCGTTTTTAATCACTTTGCTTTTGCATACACCAATGCTACTTTCTTTATACCATGATATATACAAATATCACGCTGAACTTTCGACACGGATAACGTATTTTTCATCCACAGAGACTCGCAGAAGCAGTACGAACCGCTTCGCAAATTCCGCAAGGCTTTAAAGACCTGGTGCAAAAGAAGTGCGAAGAAAGGGGCATCCTATTTATGCCTATACCGAATCGATACAGGGAAGCAAAACAAGTTTATAAAGTAGGCAATGTTCAGGCTTACATAGACGGAAACGTATTATTCGTATGTCACAACGGTACGACCTGGATGCCAACTCACTTAAACGCTTTACTAGACATGTCCGAACTATAAACTGAACTACGTCATAGGCAATAGTATAATAAATATTTAAGTTGAATACGTAATCTATTTATTTTGTACATAGACCGAGAAACCTTTGCTAACAGGTGTCGTTGGAATTGCAATTTTCGCCCGTTCGAAACAAAATCTATTGAATTTGTTGTCATTTTTGTACTATCAAGACTGTACAATACATTATTGTTATACCGTACAAACAGCTAGACGTACGATCGTTTCATTTTCGCTGAATGTATTCCTCGACATCCCATTCCAAGTATTTCCTCGCGAGCATTGTGAGTCGTGCTTCTCTTCGCTTGACATTAAAACATACGTGGCCGTTTATGAACTATTCATTTCACTAGTAATAAATTGTCTCCGCCCACGACGTCTATTTCTTATAAATCGGTAAGTAGATTTATCCAACCGTGGACAATGGTGAACGTCTAGTTCTACTTATTTCTCGTTTCTTTCGAAATATGCATCAACCGAGTAATATATTTTCTATCGATAAATACTTATTAAAAAAAATCGTTATATAAGGTAATCATCGAAAATATAAAGCAATATTTAATTTTTTTTTGTACGGCATTTATCAAATCGTCTTACCAATGACAATTTTTTTTCAGGCAAAAACACCGATCAGGAATTTCATTCACTTTTTTTTGCGTATCATTTTATGAAGCCGTTTTAAAAATATATATATATTTTCCAATATCTACCGCTAAAATTATGCATATTACTAAACTATCGTAACTACGATACTTTTATTATCACCAACCATCATACGACATCTCGATCAACGATCGTCGATCATCCGGAATAACGAAAAAAATATTAGCCATTCACAAAAGTACTAAAAATACAAACAACGCTGAACCAAGCAATTCAAATCGGAAGCAGGCTAACGCATTAAAAAAAAAGTATAAACCAAGAAAAAAATCAAGAGAAAAATTCAACCACTGTCCTGCAACAATACGTTATCGATCAAAAACATAATCTCTTCGTTTCCATCCCATGCGTCCTGAAACGAACCGGGAACTCGGTCTTACGGGACAAGCCGATACCTAAGGGAAGAAAAGCCTTTGGCTCGGCTCATCGCGCAAGCGGCGCGTATCGTCATGCCGCGTCTCATTGTGCATATTCAGGCTCGAAAGGGGAACATCTCTTTTTCTCGGCGCTCCCCGTGCTCTTTACGTGCACGCACGGCAAAACGTGGCCCCGCATTCGCGCATGTTTGTACATATTGGCCACTTCTGTACGGGGGAATCGAAGTCGAACGTGTGTAGGCGCCCCTGGTTATCCCACTACCGAGGCGCAGCTATAAAACTCCTCGATATGGAAAGTTGCATGTGATTCCTGCGGAGCCGTACGTATGTACCTACAGAGTCGCCCAATAGGCACCGTGTATCAAGCACCGAGATGCGTACTGGTCCTGTGTACCCACCATGGGCGCCACCATGGGGGAGGCAAATGGTCCTTACAGAGCCGTGCGATAGACACGGTATTCATTAATCACCTGGACGTGCACCGATTCCTCGTATCCTCCATAGGCGTCCTAACTTACGAGCGAAATACTTTCGCGGGACACCGCCGGTGCAGCCTCCATCGTGATATATGCGATAGAGCTCGCGCTAATCGGTCTCCTCTCAGCAAGAGTAGCGATCGCGGACTGGCAGAGCCGCTTATTATCCTCCCTAATCACCGTATCGAGGATCGATTTATCCCGCAGAAGCGTTATCTCCCGCAAGATTTCACGATCGATCGAGGATTCGATTATCTCTCCGCTCTCTGGCCGGTGATGGAAACAATTCTAGCGCGCGCCTATGGTATCGGCACCAACACCGTCTTTCCTCACACGAGTGGAGGACTGGTCCTGTAAGAGGATGGACATCTCTCGCCTACACGCCTAGCAGATCCGTGCTCTCGGGTGTCGAGAAAATTTGCATCGGATCGGAGTGTGTCTGCCTAGTAACTGCCTGCCTTTACTGCAACGAACTCGCGTCGAGCCTCGAGACGGTCCCTGCACTCTTGAGAGCGCAAGTGTGCGTGCAATGTGCACGAGCTGCATCGAGATAGGAAGGGAGCACTTGTCGAACGTATTCAGATCTTAACGTCTATCGTATCCTGAAAGAGTCGGTCTGTACCGGTCCAGCGAGGGAAATATTAACACGCCTATGCTCTTAAAGTGCAAAAAGTCAGGCATGCGGCACGAAGTTACGTATCCTCGATGGCTCACGAATATTCGAGGAGAGCTTACCGAACTCGCTCGATCGATTTTCCCCCGACGAATGCTGTCCATTAAGTACTCTAATTGCAATGCTCGATTTACGGCCGTGCCGATGTATAAAAGATCCGAGTTTCGAAAGTATCCACGTTCCGATGAAAAATATGATCTGCTCGCGCGCACGTGTGGGATCGAGGTAAAGCGAGCTCCCCGCAGGAGCCAAAATCCAACGATCGATAGACAAGTATATCGTTGGCTTGCTCGTAATTTATTATCAAAGGCCGGACAGAAAATTGCGGTGTGGAATCGAGGCAAGTCGCTTTGCGGAGGGCGCGGCAAGGGTCGTGGCAATTTGAAATTTGCGAGACGCCATTGGATAAGGACGCGTGTACTTTCGTGCATTCCAATAACTGAAATTTCCGCACGGCTCGCGTCGGTGTTCCACTTATGGCGGAATAATTGCATTCGGATCAGTGTTACGGACAGGCGTATTTGCATGGAGATAATGTACGATTTGCGTGGCCGCGCATTTAAATATAAATGCTGACTTTATTCTTCCACGACTCGGACGATCGATCGTACCCGCGATTGTCCTCCCGTGGAAGGTTTCTCTAATAAAATCAGCATCGGACTTTCCATACGCGCGGCTTGAATAAAAACTAGAATGCGGTTCCTCGCGGCTCCTGGTGTCGGTGCGGTATCTAAAAATAGATCGCAGTTGCACCGGTTCATACTTCTTATTAATCGCGCCTAACAAGTTGCCCGGTATTTTTCTCCGATTCGGCGAACAAGACGCCGCGGTTAATTAGCAACCGAGAGATAATTCCGTGTCGTTATCCGATTCGATGCGAAACTTCCATTCATTTATGCTTCGATCCCGCACGCACCAATTACCATCCGCTGTATAATTCGCTCACCGTCGATTCAATCAGGCTTCGATAAATCTTAGTCGGGGACGTAAATTACGCCGCTGGAATAGGCTTTTTGCCTGGAAATTCGCGATGCGAGCGCAACCTTTGTTTCCTCGGCCGATCATTACACGCTCCTGCGATGAGTCGCACACGAGGTTACAAATGGCCCAGGAAACGGGCGAGCGTTTAACAGTTCGTTAGAAAAGTCAATGCCCTGGAAGAGGTGGAAGGCTGGCAGACGCGTGTTTTTAGCAAAACGTGATCGCGCCCAGGCATTCCAATCCCACGCAAATCACCGTCCTTAAGACCCTGCGCAAAACGACGAGTATGCGAGAAAGTCATACCGGGCGACGATTTACCGATTCGCGTGCTACGATCATCCACCATTTCCAGAATTTCGTCATTCGCTGCCGATTATCGGCCTCGCCGATCGTCACGGCACTTTACATAACAAAAGCGCTTTCGATACGTAAGCGGTTAACGACATTCGAGCCAGCTAGAACCATCGACCACTATATGTATCATAAATATCTATGAAAGGGAAAGGAAGCGTGAAGTTAAATAAATCCGCTCCATCCTTTCTATACTCTATCAAAGTGTTGGAGTTTCTTCAAAATCGTAGCCTCGTGAATTCGAAAGATTTTTATCGAAAATCAGAAACGAGCCTCCTCGATCTCTTTAGGTAGTTCCAGCATCGAAACGCGTTTTACCGCAGGAAGTGCGTGACGATGGGATAAATTCGATGGATGATTTGCAGGAGTAGGTATTTCAGAGAGTCAAAAGTCCGGCTCCCCCTTAACCGATCGCCGCCTCGACCGTGGGCGTCCGAAGATTTGACGCGAGAGAGGCTTACATTTGCATCGGATTCTTACGCTGCGCGGAGGAATCTTAATGGCGAGATAGGTGCCTCGTCATTTCCCCGCCTCGGGATCGGCAGGAAGTACCTTTAATGCCATTGTCGCGATATCGGGACATCCGTTATTCTTCTAATGAGCGATGCAGGGCTCCTAATATCATGAGCCGACGCTATTTCCGCATTTATATCTGGCCGCGCGCGCGCACGAGTCGCCCTTACGGGCAAGGCGGATCCGAGTTTACACCGCATCGTAAGGAGTTTAATGCGGACAACGCATAATGCATATCTATACAAGTTATAGCCGACAGGCTTCCTTTACTTTCGATCGTTATTTTGCCTCTCTTTCCGCATTATCCGGAGGGCCTCCCAGGTTGTGCCTTCCACTGTAATGTACCGAACTATATCGTGCCGCGGTCCTGGGGCACTTCGCGTATAGGCGCTGTTACTCAAGAGGCGCGTCATTTATTCTCGTTGGAACGATGGAGACGTAACTCTTCCGCTTTGGAGCGGCCATTTGCTCGAGTTCGGTGTCGGGGGAGAAGGAAGGAAGAAAGCAAGGCTCGAGGATGTCGATGGGAGCTTAATACCTCGACAAAACTCTCCAACGGTTTTTTCATTCTCGGGGGGGAGAGATGAAATTAATTCGTCGACGGAAATGGAACTTTCACTGCCTCCTCTCGGGCATGTCACACTTGGAAGCCGCAAGTGAAACGAGCCTCGCCCACGTGTTACGTTCTAAACGTACGTACGACCAAAGGTCTCTCCCGCGGTGCCGACGATAATGGTTTTATTCGACGCCGTAACGAAATGCGCTTCCGTTGGGCAGAAAATGAATTCCACGCGATCGAGGATTTTTTCTCGCCAGGCAGCCGCTCGTCGGTGTTCGCAAAATCGGGCGGGCGATGGGGAGGAGTTCTCGCGAATAGATGAGTCAGAGGGAAAAAGGCCGGTATGCCACGGGTGAGCGGCCACGAAGAGAGCACCCGGTGTATTCGAGTGTGCAACAGGTGTGACTCGTGTACCTCGGGTACTTATGCGAATAATCTGGCTCGCACTTTGCTGGCAGGTGTGTACGTGCGTGTCCGTGTCCGAGGGAAATGACGTGAGTTATTGCCTCTTGCGTTATTATTTCGTTACGAGCCGCGCTCGATCGGGATAGCGCAAACCGCGTGAACTTTCCTAGATTTCACCGTTGGAGATCGACGCCGCTTCGTGGTTTCTGCCAAATGGCGGACAGGAAAAAAAACTCGACCGGAGTTCGTTCGGCCAGGAAATATTAACGCTCCGCTAATCTCGAGTCAAAATAATTCCAGGTGACGCGTGATCGAACGCTGGCCAGGAATGCGGGCAAAGGCGGGCAACGGTCATCGATATTGCGTTGCTACCCGCGATTTCCGTTGAAAGCCTTTTCAAAACCGGTGTCGCACGGAGAACGTTCGTAAGCATTGCGCGATCTATCGATTTGCGCGCGACTGCTTGCGATTTGAGCGACGAGGCGTGGACAATAATGCCGCTCCTGTTTCCACTGCGAAATGCTCGCAGAGCGAGGAGTACAGACGATAATCCTTCGGCACCGTCGACAAAGTTCTCAATGTCTTTATTTCTATCTCTCCTTCAAATTCTCCACCGACGATCTACGATAGACGCGCTGCTGACGAACTGTCTCCGGTGATCCGCCATGGTTACGAATTCATCCCGCGTTCGAACCGTACGACACCTCGCTAATTCGGTGTAATATCTTCTACGCCGCAAACCTCACGTCTGCGCTTGCGGTTTCGCGCACCTACGTGATCCTACCGAGACCCCTTTCTTTTTGCGAATTCATTTTTTACGCCATCTTATCACACCATTCGTTCGTAATACGTGACGGGATAATTATTCTTCGCCTTGCAGTAAAGTAACGAGTCGTGTATTGTACCCACGTTTCGGTAACGATGATAGGACCGTGTCACAATTAAACCCACGTACACGACAAGTGGAAAAACGAAATAGAACACGTCTTCCTTTCTTTTTACCACAATCTTGCCATTAACCGTTATTTCAAAAAGTTCTACTTCTTCGTCGATCCTATCGTCGCGATAGATTTCAACCTTGTCCTTCCATCAAAAATTCACCTCTCCGAACGGCTGCCCTACTTGCTCCCCCTTGGATCGGGCCTCGCGTCGAGAGGCACAAAGAGATGTCTGGCCGAAGGTGGTGGGGGCATGGCGATTTTTCTCCGGCCCTTTAATCAAGAAGGAGTAACGCATAACGACGTGGCGCGTAATGAGTAATGACATCTGGCCGGTAAAGGGCGGGGCTAACAGGTCCCACGCGGTCTCCAGGACCGTGCGTACACGAGCGTGCTCGCACGCACACACGGGGTCGGCCTTTCTGCTCGTTTAAACACTTACCGGGCTCGATTTAAACGACCTCCATCCGTGCCTCCCCGTCGAAACTGCCTTCGCCGTTGTTCCTAAGCTTCGGCCCGACTTGGCGCAATTTGCGCCGACGTCGCGGGAATGCGGGATAAACGGATCCCCCGCGTTTCTTCGAAAAACGAGACGGCACCGTTTCCAACTGCCGACCGGCCGCCGTCGCGCGGTTCTTATGTAACCGTAGGAGCATAAAGCTTCGCGTGGTACGATTGTAAATCCATTTCATAATGCGACCGTTAATGCCGGATATAGATGTATGCATGGGTGTACGTATGCATGCCTGTGTAATGTGTCTGTAGGTATATATGTATATTTGTATATATATATATATATATATATATATATGTATGTATGTATGTATGTATGTATGTATGTATGTATGTATGTATGTATGTATGTATGTATGTATGTATGTATGTATATGTATATGTATATGTATCGAAAGTGCAATATGTGCGCGTTAAGGCATCCGCGTGCTATATATGGAATAAACGTATCTCACAATCGTACGGGTCGAGCGTTGCGTTTCAGTTTTGTCGTTGGGCACTGAATCGTAATTGCGCACAAAATATTACGCTCGGCGCATTGGCTCCCTAATATGGGCATCTGCGCTTGGGGAAAAGATAGACTGCCCTACATTAGGATGCCTAACATCTTCTATTTACAAGAATGAGATTGTTGTGCAACGGCTTAATGGCGAGGAGGAGAGAGAGAGAGAGAGGGGGGGAGAGAGAGTTACGTAAAGTAAATCGTCGGGATGCAGCGAGAAAAACTCGAAATGTTCCCCGCGAGTTCTATTCGCGATTCGATCGATCGTACGTCAGCGACGCGGGGTTGTCGGCGACATTTCGAGGGTACCGACAAACGGGTTTTTCAAGAGGGGCATAAAACGGCACGGATCGTGTATCGAGTTGGTCCGAATGCTCTATGAACGAATACGACAAATCCATGCTTCGGTTGTGACCTTCTTTGGCGCGACAGCGTGGGCGCATTTACTTCAGACGGAATTACAGTCTGCACTTACTCCATCTTACCTCAGTCATTTCAGTATAAGTAACTGCAATCGTGAACCGTGACCGCTGTCCGTGCCATCTGGTTTACGTAATTACGCGTACACCGTTCTGCCTCGAATAAAAATAATACATCCGGAAGTGATCCTTCCATCAGAGGTGTCGCGATTGCGAAGGAGGAGGGGATTTTCGAATCGGTCGCGGTTCTTTCGTCCCCGAGAGCTCAGGATGTTAACTGGAATCGCTGTTGCACGCGAGATACGGATAAACCGCTCGCATTAACGTTTCGATAAGGATCGTTTATTTGAATTTACGGACTCGAGGCAAAAATGAATGCGGTGTTATGGGAAAATTATGTGCACGCATACCAATTGCGCATTGCGCTAAGCAGGAAAATGGTAATACGCGCGACGTGAAAGATATCCCGCTGCATAAACGTGAACAGGTAAAATTTGGTCTACTGCCAAGGAATGTAGACCATTCCGGAGGAAAACTCGATTCGGAACGATGGCGGATATGCAAAACTAGAGTAAGATGCCAGATGTCGTTTGGCGACAGGAATAGGCGTGGTACATGGTAATTCTTTTGCAATCAATCATACGTTTGACTATATTATCCGCGACCCGAAAGTAGGTTGTTTCTCAGGAAGTCTGTACGCGCAATCTGCGCCGCAGTCTGTTAGTTTAATCGTGCATTTGCTGACTTTCAGCGTGTCTCGCGCAGCGGGTGTTCCGTATTTCGATCGGACCGATCGAAACGCAGGAAGATATTTTTTTTACCATAATTGCGTTCGCGTGGCATGCGGTCATCGCTGAGAAAAAACGACGACTTAAGGCTAAACCGTCTTTTAGTAGGTAGATCATCGTTTGTATCTCTGGGACGATCGAAATGTACATTTATAATAATGGTTTTTTTAGGGCATCGACGCCTTTTGCAAGTCCCTGCCTGTACGTTTCGAGCTTGAAAGCAATTCGCACTTAAAGAAATCAAAAGTACATCGAATTTCGAGCAGGCATTTTCAAAAGATCGTTTCAGCATCTAAGATTCGTCGCGCGTACGGTACTTGAATGTGCACGAACGATAAATAGTTTTTTTGCCATGTCCCGCGTTCTTCACGATTTTAATGGCGAGACATTACTCGTACCCCGCAATCGTATTGCGCATTGTTAAACGGGGAGAATAATTTACGTGCCAAATTTGCAAACATTCCATGCAATTCCTGGTCCAAAGCATTGCAAATCTTATTTCTTTCTGGTAGACGTTACGACATTATACACGATCGCTTTTATGAAGCACCCATTTTATGAGCGATAAATAACCACCGGCTGGCGCATCTATTTCTTGTGAATCGCGAAGGGGTATTGGCCAAGAAACTGGTCAAACCATCTACGCTCGTAATCTTCAAATTCTACTTATACCCCGCTTTCTCGAAAGTACTTAACGCCAAGCAGATAACATACCTTCCGCCGAGTACACGGATATTCTAACAAAAACTCGATTATTTCACAACCTAGAATATAATTCTCTCTCCTTGCCATTACAGAGTTATACCGGATCGCCCCATGAATAGCAATTTCTCCAGATGTTAAGGACCACTATATAGCGTTCATTTCGTATAAATCCACGTGATAAGTAAACGAGGTGGATTCGAGAAACTCGCACATCGATAATCACAGTGTGGTACTCGCATATCACGAGCCGCATACGCAACATGGAATATCGCGTACCGTACACTCCACATGTGCAAAGATACGACCTATTAAGATTACCTATATAATATATTACCTATATAAGATATTTCCTATTTTCTTTGTCTAGAATAATCCTTATCCTATAATTTTTTTCTACGCGAATATATTAATCATTGTAATTGTAACGATCAAGCCATCGAGAGATCACGGTTCGTCGTATCGCGCGCTTACCTAGTACCCCTTTACCGACCTGTTAGCGCGCGATTACCATGTAGCCTGGCTCGATAAAATATCTTGACACTCGGAGTGCGGACCTCGGAGATCCGAGAAATACATTTTCGAAAATAATTCAATACATTCTTTTCGCAGTAATCGATACTTCGCGTATTCCTAGAGAAATCAAAACATATTATCAAAAATATATTTTCGTTTTATTAAAAATTATTCATACCATCAATTACATTAAGTATTATATTTCATTTCCATAACACAAAAAAGCTTACACTATTATCCGTATAAACTCCTTATTCAACATCCACTCATCTCTTACTTATGTATCAAATATTCCTACTAGACGTCAATCCCAAAAGTACGGACCACCCTGGACACGCTCCGCGTGAAGCCAGTAAGCTCCATATTCCAACTGTTAACGTAATATAAAGCAACGCGCAGTTATGATTTACCCGCATCACACAATTTCGGCAGCGATATACCGCCTTACCTTTCATAACGAGCGTATCTGAAGGGAGAATTGGCGCAAATCAATAAATAAGCGAATAGCTGGCTCGAGGATCATTCCGTCCAGCCGGAATCGAAGCTTTGACCGGCGCGCGACGGGTCTCTCCCGAGCGCGTCTCCCCTGATCGGCCGCGGCGGTGGCCCTGCGACCGCCCGCGCACTGGACCGGCCCGTCGAGACGCGCCGAGCGCGGCCGAAGCGCCACGAAGCCGGCCGGATAGTCCGCTCGAATCGCGCTCCCGCGACGCATCGGCCCGAACCGCTCGCTCCCGGCCGTCTCCGTCGCGCGCGCACGCTCGACAGACTTCGTCCTCCGGTGTTGCCGCGCCGCCGCCGCCTCGCCGCCTCCGGCACCACGGACCTCGAGCCTCGAGCACCGCGACGGCGCGCCGCCGGCTGCTTTTTCGAAAATACGCGCGCCACCGAGGCACGTCAACGTGACGTACGTGCGGATCGGCGACCTGTTGATAAAACGCTGGGAGGGAAGGTTGAGGGAAGAAAAGCGGTGGAGGCGAGCGTTGAGGAGATCGCTCGGAGAATCGAGGAGTTTGTTGGTCTTCGGATCGTGTCGCGAGACGGCTTCGAGGAGTTTTGCCAGTTGTGTGCTGAGTGGAAAACCGGAAGGGAAGCCGGGGAGCGACTGTCGAAAAGAGACTGCTGGAAGAGTCTCGTTGGTTGTGGTGTTGTGAAGCGAATTCTCGAGGTGTGATCGTCGTGAGTTGCGTGGCGATAGTGAGGATAAAGTTGATTCGGCGACTATTGGAGAGACTTATCTCGTTTTGCTCGTCGACGGATGTGCCTCGTTAGCGGCCTCCTCGACGCGATGAAAAGTTGGGGAAAAGCTGATCCGGCGATTGTGGGAAGGACTCTGATGAATTGAGACTCTCTTTGGTCCTTGGATCTGCCTTGCGAGCCGATTTCTCGAGGTGCTGCAGGTTAATAAGACGAATCGGTGGCTATTGGAAGGACCGCTCGAAGGATTGGTACTTTGTCGGGTCGTTTGATTTGTCGAACTGTATGTTAGACGTGTTTGGCAGTTGCGTATCGAACGGTGCATGGAGGAAATAAAAAAGAATGCCGAATCTGTGATTCTCGGAAAGACTTGTTCAAGAATTTATACTTCATACCGCTTATTCTACCTTTTTTGTCAGCAGCTTTTTCGATGAAACGCGACGCTTTGCTTAGCGCGAAAAAATGCGTACGGTGACGACGTCGTTCGTTTGGAAATACGTTCTCTCCGTCTGGCCAGTACGAGTTTATCTTCGTTAATGCGAGCAAGATATACGTCACAGGTGTCGAACAATTTGGGAAACAAAGGCGGTTTAAGCGATAACTCTTTACCATCGAAATATTTCTACCAGATAAGGTACAAAAGGTGTACTCTTACGAGATCTCACAAAAACTCGTGATGTTGACCACTGTACATATTCGAAAATAAAGAAATTGTACGTTATTCGGTGCACCGAGAAACTTCAAGATTCTATATCGTGACTCTCGCGAAGACTTGTAAATAATCTTGTCGTCCTTTGGCCTCAAAACGCTGTGAATTCAGTTTCGTTTTTGGTGTTGCAAAGTACGCGTGGATCGGAAAACTTCAAATTGCGCCGCCTCAACGGTGACCGCCTCGACCAGCACGCTACATCTTTTTTCTAGTTGAAGCTCAAAGATCATCTTTGGGATACGATTTTAAAGAACGATCGATCAAGAGTGCTGGAGAATCGGCCAGTTGCTTCGTCATATGCTCACATTAACGTGGGTGCTGTCGCGCAATTTTCCACGGACTCGAATTTCCGTGGCGGAAGAAAGACCGTGAATAAGCGCCGAGGGTCTGGCCTCTTGGCAGAGTCTCGACTCGATAGGACTCGTTATGGATTCCAACCCGATGGTGAGTACACCTTCACGCTACTCGGAGAAAATGAGCGTTCCGATGTTCTTCCAAAGCAAAAACTACCCACATGAGTACGACACGCTCGTGTTTTCGAGCAAGAAACGACTTAACGTGGAGATGATGGCGGAGATTTAAATAGCGCAAGGAGTAGAATCGATTAACTCTTTGCATACTGAGCAGCTCGACGTAAAACCTCTGCATAGCTGGACTGGTTGCTTTACCATGGCGATCGTTATGGCCGAATCGCTTTATACAGTTTACCGCGCCTGAATACGATTTTTGTATAACCGAATTGAATTTATCGCGCCTGCAATTATAGTTCTAAACGTATACACAAATCACTGATAATTCCTTTCCACGTTGAGAGCATGAAGTTAAGGTGTTGTCTAAACACACGCATATGTACGTATTTATCGTATACCGAGCGTTTCCGCCAAACTGAAAATATCGACTCATCGACTATATGGATATCCTTTGCTCGAATCGCACGTAGATTCCCGATTTCCAAGTGATTAAACGCGAGGTGATATCCGCGTTTTAGGCGACGATCTCGACTGTCTCCGCATCGCTACTGTAGCCAATAAAGACATCGATAGTCAAGATAAAGACATCGATGGTTATTGGTAGCAGGAATGCGCACGGGACAGCAGACGCTATTATGTGATCAAGACTAATACGCACAATGGGCGGCTAAGCATCGAGAGCTGGTTGGATATTCTCATAACCGCGCTCGGAATGATAATAATGGCCGCCCGTAATTTACGATCCTTGAAAAAGACCATTACAGCCAGGTCGTTCTCACCTGTCGCAATACGCGCAGGATCGCGAAAAAAGTACGACGATCCGTTGGTCGAAACATCATCGCCGATCTCCGCGGTTCCTTCCGCCATTTCTGACTGTGGAAAACAAAGAAACTCCCGGTTCGACGAAAGGTCAAGATCGGCTTTATTTACCTCGAGGATGAAAAACTCGCGGCTCGCGAACGGCGCGATTAATCGCAAGGCTATCGTAACATCTCCATGGCGACGTTCGTGTGCAGTGCCAGATAATAACCCCGAAGGAATTTAACGTGACGTACAATCTCGTTGCCTCGTTGCTGCAACCGCCGCAGACGATGAGGTCTCTGGGTTAAGTACGCGGATAACGATCTCCAGCGTGGCATTACCATAATCCTGGCGCGCGTATCTCGAAAGAATCCTCGCGGTGCTTTGGCCGCTGCGAGAGGCGCAAAAATTCACCCACCTTCGAACGCGCCGATCGGCATTGCGAGCGGCCAATTCTGTTTACGTTCTAATCGAATTCCGCACTTGGCCCCGTGTCGAACGACGTTAACCCCGTCAGACCCCTGGTGCGAATTATAGCGTACATCGAATACAGGAAGCCGTAACCCTAACGCGGTTAAAGATTATGGATTAACCGTTAATCGTGTTCATCGAGATCTATAATATCGAATTTTCCACCTTTTCTGCCTGAACAAGTCTATTGGCATCCATCGAGTAAAGTTACGCGAAAAAAATATTTTTCTCCTCCGGGCTAAAATTCTTATCTGAAAGAGTGAATAGTCTGCCGTGGAAAATAAAGAGGATGAGGTAACGGTAAGCGTGATTTTTCTAATACATAACCGAGCAGTAACTCGTGACTCGGTCTTGATTCTTAGAGACATTAGCCTCAAATCCTAATTCTCTTCGACGAAAAAAGCTGACTTTACATCCTACACCTTACGCTCTCGGAGCTTGGTAATGAAAGTGCATCTGTGATCAATTACGCGCGTTACGAATCGATCGAACAACTTTGGTGATCGATGTTAACATAATAAAGGGTAATTGGAATCGCTCCTTGGATCCTTCGAGATCATTGTATTTACGAGGAATTCCCCAAAGCGATCGGCGGATAGTGCCGGATAAGCGTAATTTGCTCTCACGCCGGTTAACCGAACAAAGTGAGGAAAGACGTAAAGAAGTTCCCCGGCTCGTCGAAAGGTCAAGACCGGCTTTATTTACTTCCACGATGGGGAGTCATGCTCGCGGAATGGTGCAATTAATCGTCGAGGTTATCGTAACATCTCCATGGCGACGTTCATAACCAGGCAGAAATAACTTGGATGGAATTTAACGCGTTGCACGAAGCCGCCGACAATGAGGCTCGCGGAACGCCTCGAAAACGCCTCGAACCTCGCAGCCGTAAGAGAGCCGCTATTATTTCGTCCTTCCCGCGCATTCCTGCTCGCGATTGTTGCCCGCTTTTTGCTTCCTTCCTCGAACGAAATCCTTGGAATCGTCCGTGGATGAAGTCATTTCGAGCGGTTGAAAAAGACGCAGCGGCTGAGCATCGCCGCTTCTCAGCGTCGCCCTTCCTCGTAGTTGCGCAACGTCTAGGAAGAGACGCGCGTTCTCGAAGATGAGGAAGATCGAGATGAACGACGAGGAAATTCGGCGATGCCCTCGAGAGATGAAAAGGTAGGGGAAGATGGACCGGGCGCGTTTGACGCTCTCCTCGCTAACGATCGGACAAAAGAGGGAATCGAGTTTTTTCCTACCATCGGCATCGCGCGCCATCTCCGCAAGGTGCTCGTTAAACTTTACAGCCGCTCATTATGCTCGTGATTTTGGCAAAATCGAGGGAAATAATAGCTTTCCCTCGATCCTGACGTAATCGGGATTACTCGTCTACCTCTTCATTGTTCGCGAGGGAGACGAAGATTTATACCGCGAGAGGGAAGGGAGATCCTTGGCGCTTCTCGATGGAGACTTTCGTCGCTTACAAAAATGGCGGTACCCGCAAACGTACCCAATATGTACCCGGAGGAAAAAAGCAGTTGATGCCAAAAAATGAACATAAAAAAAAAGGAACATGGCCCAGGGATAAATCCAATTTTTACCCCCCCCCCTTACCTCGAAGACGGAAAAACGAGGAGTCCTGCATCGTCTACGAGCCGGCATCCGTATTCCCGTCCTCCTGTCTTCTTGACACACATAATGACGCGCGCGCAGCTGCATAATTCCTCCATAAATTATCGGCCGGATATATTCTAATTCCCGTGCGTGGGTAAACGGTTATTATTGCGGCTTCGCGGCGACTGGGGAACGACTTCGCGTACGTAGCCTCCGCGCATTGCCTATGCCTGGAAACTTATGATGCCATATGGGACACGTCCGAGGGGCCGAATAATTTATTATGGCTTTCTTAAAACGACGCTGGATTCCATACTGGTGAAGGCTGCGCATAAACGAGGATTGATCGCGGCCAGCCTCGCTCTCCTGCCTGCACCTGAGGACGAGGAGAGTTTTGTTTAAAGGAGAAGGGACGCGTAGGGCACCGAATACGTGCTTGGCCGCGCGAAACGATTATTTAAGTGTCACGTCCTCCGACGGGATATGGGTCCAGCACGATTTACGGGTTTCGAAGTTAACAGGCACGTATTGCCTTCCGCCGACTCGCTGCCTTTCACGGAGGAGAGACGCGCGATGGGCCGATTGCCGTGGCTCGTACTTCGGACGGTGATTAGCGAGGATCGTGCGTGAATTAAAGGCGCTGCCCGAGGACCCTTCCTCGATGATAACGACCGATCGTATTAATTAGCGAGCCCGTGCCACGGACAAAGAGCCCCTAATCGGCGCCAGATTGATCTTCTCACAAATCGATTCCTCGCACTTGTTACTCGCGAGGTACGTTTATCCCATCGAAAGGTTTGGGGTACGTTTCTTTGCACTGTCATATATACGCATGTGTATATATTCGCTCTTTAATCTCTACGATCTTCGAGCGGAAATTACCTTTTCGGTAATTCTAGCTAATTTGGTTCAGGCTCGATCTAATCGCGAATCAGCTCGAGCGATCATTTTCACCCGACTAACTTGCGCAAGAATAATAAAATACCGTGGTTCATATCCTCTAGAACTGCTTACGGATAAAGAAAAGAATTTCAAATTCTACAACCGCTATACTAGTCGTTATGAGTAGTATAAGTTAGTCATAACTCTGATTGTAAGTTCTGTAGGTAAAAATCCACGAATATCATAGAAACAACGGCTTCCCCGATCGAGGCACTTTTTCCTTCTGCCCCTATAAGCGCCTGCGTATTTCGCGCCGGGCGTATATTCATGATCGACAAAGAGAACCCACCGGCGGATCATTAATTTGTTTATAACCGATCGGATAGGATTTTCGTAATCAGAGAGCGCATTGTGCGTACCCACTCGCGGCCTAAGCGCCGCACCGCTCTCGTATCCATTCCGGAGAAATAATCACCGTGTTCGCCGGCCGTGATTAATAACTCGGCTAGTTCTTACCGGCCAGCCATTTTCATCCCGCGCTGCCGTCGAGCCAGGCCATTTAGTCGCGTTCGGATAAGAAAAGGCGTGGGCTTATCTGGATCATCGTCTTTCATTCGGGGGGCGGGCACAATGGCATTGCGGGCTCTTTCCAATCAATTAAACATTTCTCGAATAAATATGAGCTAACGAAGGCTGCCGAGGATCGACGCCCGCCGATCGGGATCGATAAATCGCATAGGCGTACCAGCTGGACGCGGATCGATCGACTTTGAGGGCGCATCGGCTCAAAGGCCGCTTCAAAGGCCCCTCGATCCGCTCGAGGCTGCTGGAGGACATCCTGGATAATTGGTCCTCGTAAATTACTTACCACCCCGCCGATCGCTCGTTATTAAGGCTAACTTCTTTATTTCCGATGCGGGCCTGAAACCTGCGTGATCGATCGGTACTCACCGATCGTGCAGGGGGGCGTACCGAGGATGTGGAAGCCCCGAATGCGGCTCATTTTCTTTGTGCCTCGATCTCGAATTATTAGCCACGCTCTTGTTGTCCAGCGCGAAGAACGTGTCTCGATTACCGGAGGCGATCGCTCTTGGTGGAGAACGGGGGAATCCGGCGCTACTCCTCGATGTAGAGGAGGTCTTATTAAACCTGCGGTGCTCGCGCTTCCAAATGTCGCGTGGATCGCGTTGGTCTTCTACTTGGAAAGTAGGGATTCCGAAGAAAGGAATGCACTTTCTGTATATTTTTTTATTAACGCTAGAACTACCAGCCACTTTCTGGGCATATTTAGAACAGCACATACATTTTATAAAAAAAAAAAGGGAGAGTAAACGGAAATTGCAGTAGATCAATGTGATGCTCTAAATACTAGAAATCATGGAAAATCTCAAAAAATGGATCGTTACGAAGCACTACGATTTTTTAAAGAAACGACTGACCAGTCATTTTGACTGGTTCGGTAGTTCTAGTGTCGATAATCATTTGGGTAACTTCTATTGATTTTCGTACATAAGTGGAGCCTTTGCAACGAGAGTATTGGCGACATTGGCTGATTATTACTTTGCACGGATGACGATTGTTATCCACATAAGCGCCAGAGGGTTAAAGAGGGAGTGTTTCTTTCGAACGGTCGTCTTCTTACCTTACCTCCAATCCTGGAGTACTGGGTTATCCCAGGAGTCTAGGATGGACCGTATAAGACTCCGGGTCTTCTATTCCATGAATGAGACGCGGCGCTTTCCTATAGAAATTGAGATCACGTTAGGTAGCCGGAGATAAAGCTGGGTCGAGCCGTGGAATAATGCGATTCGAATTGAAACACACGCGCGCGACCGACCGTTCTCTTCTGGTGGATCAACGTTAATAATTCAAATCCGTTCTTGCTCTCGGTGTTATTTAATCGTGGACATATTCGACGCCCTCGTGGCTTCATACCGCCGGTACTTAGGCGGCGCTGAGCACCGCACAAATTTGTAGAGACGTCAAGCCGCCTTCGACGATTTGCATTAAACGCATTAAGGTTGATTTTTGTTTCAACCAATCCTCAACGCATCGCTGCTTCCCATTGATACTCAGTGCGCCTATGATTCGAGTTACTCCTCGAGGACCGCCGACGACGTACTTGAAATCTCGCATACGTGACTTAATCGATGAACGAGAACGTCTTCCTCCTCGTATGCGCTTTCTGAAGGGTGCCACTCAGACCGTAAGGAGTGTCGTATAAGTACGTAAGAACGCGCTCGAATAGTCTCGTTACGCCAAATGATCTCGATACATTCTCCGTCTCGATGCTCTTCGTTCATATAATGCAAACGTTTTGTCCTCCGCAAGAACAATCAGAGAATGCCGTTACACGCTTCTAATATCACATACGCCATTGCATCGATCAATGGTAACAACTTCCTCCTCGTGCACGCTGTCTAGAGAGCACTACTTAAGCTGCACAAAATACATTAGAAGCACTCGAGAGAAGGATCGTACCTTCTTTCGCGCATCCTCGTTCTCGATATTCTTTATTTACAATCGCGTTTCAACTTTAACGAGAAGAACGTCGCTTCGAAATTCTCATACGTTAATCCACGAATGGAACTTCACGCTTAATAAAATACACCTTTCTTCTCGCATCGAACTATCCACTTATCAATATTCAATATTAATAGACACAAACGTTTTCCGTTCTACAAGCCGAAGAACAGAATTGCACGGATCAATGGAGACGGTATCTTTCTCGTCCAATCAATTTCAGGCGAGTACCGCTCAGGCGGCAAGTAATACCGTATAATTACTCGAGAACGGGATCGCGTCTAGCCATCCTCGCGTATCCTCATTGCCTCGAACAATCCTACTTTTAACATTCCGCATTCGCAGGCTCGCTCGTGCTCCTCCATCCGAGGAGCAGAATCCTACGGATGAATGGAGACCGCTTCCTCCTCGTCCGCGCGCTCTCTGCAGCATCACTTAGACGGCAAGAGGGCCGATCGGCGCTCGCTTCTCCGCGGCAAAAAGGTCCGGAATAACGCGCCAGGCCGGCGCTGCCGGTGCGCCGCTTCTTCTTCTTCTTCCTCGCGATCAACAATGGCGATCACGTGTGTGTCGCGGCGCTTCGCATCGTACGTAACGCCGCGGCCCTCGCGCTGGTGTGCGGCGCATAGTCGTGTCGCTCGTACCGGGCAGGATCCCATAGACGGTGCGAGGGGGTTGAAGGAAGGGGTTAGAGCCACGCATGAATGGGAGCTTCATTCATGTGGTCGCCGGCCAGCTTCGTACCTCGCCTCGTCCTCCGCTTTTGTTTCTATCGGCCGCCGACGGGCCGATTCCCCGCGTTTCTCCTGAAAACAATGCGCCCGCTTTACGTAAGTCCGCGAGCGTGTGATTACACGCCCGGATAAAGGTGTGTTCACAGCAGGCCTTCCTCGTGCGATCGGTATCCCGGCGATCGATGTGCGGCGATCCTCGTGAGGCGGATTGGGCCGATGCAGATTGCACCGCGAGCCGCATTGGCGATCGAAGTATATTTCCGAGGACTGTGCATGACTCAAATGTGGAGAAAAACCGAGTGTTCGATTGTTGCAAATTTGAAAAAAAAATAAAGATAAAAAGAATACCTATAAAAAAAAGGAGAATTAAAAATGAAATGCAACCGGATCGGATTGGGAGAAATGTATTTACAATGTTAGTAAAGATAACGTGAAAATAGAAATTCCAGCTGCATAGAAAAAAAACACGATTCATACTATATTATATTATACGCTCGCGCTTTGCTCGCTCCTAGTATTTATAAAGCGTGACAAGGCTCGATGTCCCCTACGTTGCTCCGCGACGTGCTTCTCGATCGCATCGAGGAACAGCGGTTCCCTTGTCTGAAGCGTTTTAAATGGCATACGCCGGATCATCGTATACCACCTTAATCGTACTTGTCGGCAACAAAGTTCCACGAGATCATAAATTTGAGACAATATACATCGTGACTATAAATATCAGTTCTCAAATGCGAGCCTACATTCTGTCCATGCAAAATTTTACACCGTGCTCTTTACACGATATAAAGTTCGAGAGTCTTTAAGACCTATCGTGTCGTTGCCAAAGCACCGCGATTTCCTACGCGTTATATAGAGACGTCGACGGGGACGGATTGAAACGCTCAAGATATGACGTTGTAGGTCCACGAAGTACGACTCGATCTCTCTCCCTTGCGCGCCAGGCTAATTCCATATGATTATCGGCCAACGATCTTTTTGGAGGCAGCGCCGATAGATTACTCGAGAACCGATCGCGCATTGCGACCCTCGCAACCGATCATTATCCGCGAGCCACTGTTCCGTGGTAGAGGCAGTGCGCGACGGCACGAGTGCCTCGAGAGTGACAATCGAGAGGCAGGGCCCGGTAAATCAAGGAACGATCGCAGGAGGAGATAACGCCGGGAAAGATAAACGTATAGGTGAGCGGGGAACGAGTAGCCGGCCGGATCGCTTCGTATCAAAGGCTCATCTCGACTTTTCTTCCGATTGAGGGACCCTCGTATTCTGGTCTTATAAGGAATTAGGGTTGCCGGGGTAGAATCATGCGCATATTCGTACGAGCTCGTTTCAGCTCCACAGTCTTCCCTGCGTTGGGAACGAGACCTAAGTATCCGCGCGGTTTGATGAATGGACCGTACGATGGTCCGTGCACGTGGGTGGAATTACGGACGATTCGCTGGCCAGGCCTCGGCGTGCAGCGGTAGAAACTCTACTTCCAGCTGGAGAAGGATAATATTTTGCGATCGTTCCAAAATACGGTTGATCGAGAATGTGTATCGATGAATATACCGAAAGAACGATTCTGATGGTTATGATGCGTATTTTCATTTTTGTTCCTTGCGAGGCATTATTGCTGCGATCTGCTGAACGGTGAGACATTTACAAATTCCAGATTCATACAATTTGAGATTCATCTCAAAAGGAGATAAAGATTTTGCAATTACTTGAATATGTCCTAAATTATTTTGGCTTTATATTTTAATAAATCATTCGTTCGTCTATCTCTTTTTTATCTCATATATTTTCGCGTGTATACATTAAACATTATATTCGTAAAGATTAAGTATCGAGAGATCACGGCTTATTCGACACCAATTTTCTCCACGCAGAATCAAAACTTTTACCAACGTGCACCGCCTCGGGGAAAATCCAGAGTCCCTCGCGTTTCGCCTTTTGCGATTCCACGAGCGCGATTCGAAAAATCATCCCCACCGGCTCGAGATCGTACCTAAGGATTAAGCGTCTACCCGCCTGGAATATTATTCGCGTCGTAATCCTTCCTACTCCGGGACTTCGACTTTATGAGCCACGTAACTTCGAGCCGGCATCGATGCCGGAGCTACAGGTGAAATTAAGAAGTCTCCGCGAGATTTATGATCTCCCGTGCCGGGGTACTAGTTTTAACCTCAAAAGGAGAAAGTTACGAATCGCTGGCGAATCGAAGGAAGCAAATTATCTCGAATTACTGCCCGCCTCGACGGCGGTACGATCTGCCGCTCCCTTTTTCTACGATCGCGCGCGGCAGGTGTAAAACCCAAGAGGACGCCGATGAAGAGCTCCTCGGTACTGAACTCGATGCGAAATCCTCGAATTGGGACATTGCGCGCCGACTTGGAACCTCCCATCGTACTTTCCATCCTTCTATTATTCTATTATATATTATTATATATATTATTCCTCTTTTTTTCTCCATTCTATTCCTTTTTCTTTACTCATCCTTACTTTACATTCACGCATATGCAAGCTTTCGTCCCCTACTTATTACCATCATCCACCACATCCACGGATCGGGATCCTGGAGGCGGATAAATAAATAATTAAACGCTCGTAAAGTACAGAGCGGGGGATAAAAAGAAGTCGGGCAAGTGAGGAAGTGAAAAACCGACGTTATAACTATCGGGCACGCAGGAATGCCCACGGAGGTTCGTTGGCGTCGAAGGCAGTTTTCTAAGAATGTCGCTCGTAGATGGATCCTCGCACACGGACGATTTTATTTGCCAGGACAGCCATTATCCTCGTCGAGCGGGGAGATGCGCCGCGAGAATACGATGTTTGATGAATGAAGCCGGCGAAGAAACGGTGAACCGGACGAGCTAGGCGACTTCCTCTCAATGGGACCAGTCCTCTCTGCGCGCTGCTCCCTCGTACAGTCGAGTTTCGATAATTCGTTTAGCGCTGCGGCCCGTATAAGGGCGAACGACAGGCCGAGTTACTCGTGTCGGCTCGCTCTCCTACACCACCTTCGGTCTTTATCCCCTCGACGCACCACGCGGCTCCTCTAATAATGCTCCCCTTTTTCCCCGGCTTCTTATCGTGCGCAACGCCGTGATTCAATCCTTTCGACTCTCGGCCCTTGGACAGCCCATATACAGCGATGGAACTCGTGTCGGATACGATGTTCTTAGGCTTTGCATCGGCCACGGTGTTAATCGTGTAACGAATTCATTTGCCATCGCGCTTATAAACGTTGCTCGACGCGGATATTCAGGTCGGCGAACAGGTTGGTTTATGTATTATCGATACACAAATTCGCGATGGTCGATGGTATTTATCGTTGAACTTACCAAAGCGGTGAAATGATCGATAAGTCGTTTCTCAGAAAAATCGCTGTATTTCTTAAGAAGGCTTTTTTGGGGGTTTTCGATGATTCTACCGCAAAGTGTGAATCCTTCTATCGATCTATCGACGTCTCTTCTCAATATGCTTTTTCTTTAAGGATATACGTGGTATACATGTATATATCCATAGACCGTGGGTTCAGTATTAAATTCACCTTTGAAGAATAAGGAATAAAAGTGAGGATAGGAATAAGAGCGAGAGTGCTACGGTTAGGTATGCAAGTCGGAAGGATGATTTTTCGAGCGGCGCGCGTTGGTTAGAACCGAAGCCGGCTGTTCTCGTTTAATAACGCATCTATCCGCTCGGAAGATTCCCAGATCGTAGATACGGAGGAGTTTTGCCAGCAGCAAAGAGCGGATGCCGCATGAAAGTAGGGGCACAGCGCGGTATTTCCAAAACCAGAAATCTCCAAGTAGTACCAGGTGCACGCACGTTAAGGAGAAATGTTCTAAGTTTGGATCGCTAAAAAATTCCCCCGTTGCCTCATGCCGGATGGGCTCACGCACAGGGTCTCATCTTCTCCTCGCCTAACAAGGTGCACTGCCTTCTTCGAACCGGCTTTCACTGGCCGAACATTTTTGAATCCCCGTGATTGCGGATTCGATCGCCTTATAGATCGCTTAATCACCGCGGACTAATTTACCTCCATTTACGAGGCTTCACCGGGAAACGTTGAAAGCGGCTCTTGATTCGGCCATTGTGATCGTAGAGCGCGGATGTCGGCGAGATTTGTGGTACCGAAGGAAAATACACCAACTCCCGGATATATTCGTATCGACGCGCGATCCACAGGCGCCATCTAGACCCGAAAAATCTACGGACTTCTACTATCCTTTCGCGAAGATTTAATACTCCATTTGAAATCTTTGCAAGTACTCCAAGCGGTGTTATTGTATATCGTATACAATCAGCTTCGTGCCTGATATATTTTCTCAATTTTACAAAATCTTGAAAATACTTAGGTTATTCCTAATAAGAATATACTCCGTTCTCGCGTACTCTAATATCGAACAAATAGTTCTTATGTGACAATAGTATGCTGGCAATGAAACTACACGATTCGAGTAATGTACGTTAAATAATTAAAGATTACCAAAAATAGAAACGAAAGCTATGTAGAGGATCTTCAGCTCGTACTTCCACATGGGAGACCTGAGTTCGAACAGTGGTGATTTGAAAGCCACCTTAAATAGTAAGTACCAGGCCAAACGACCTTAGCGGTCGATGCTAAAAATGAATCTCAAAAAAAAGATGGAAATGATGTTCGAACATTTTTGAGCTCGCACGTACGTCTCAATGATACGTCCCCATTGCACGCACCACTCGAGCCCGTGTAACGTACTGCGCGCGATAGCGCGACTATCCGCAGACCGTATACGACTTTCATTATCGGCTTTTCGTATCCGTGGGCGGGGCCAGGTAAAACGATCTTCTAATCGGGGAATCGTCTTAGGGGCTCGATCCATCACTCCTTAGACGCAGCGGCATTCCGTTACGTCTACGCTCTCGGGACAACTCTAAGGCTCCGAAAATAAAGCTAAAACAGGTGTGGTCAACGTGGAAATAGAATAGGCAAGATTGGCGTGAGACAACGAGAGATTTCGTCACGGCACACGGACGTTTATATGAAAAATACCTTGCGCAACGAGCTCCCCTCCTCGATTCTCGAAATTTCACGCTCGAAACAATAGAGCGATCTTGCAATCGCCCTGCGAGTAATCTCGCACCGTAATAAGCCGACCGCGGGAGGTCGAAATCCTTGGGCCCTCTCCATTAGTCACTGTTAAAAATCCCCGATTCTCCATGTTCTACTTTACACCGGATAACCGAGGAAGGCTTCGAGGATACGGAGGGAGGGAAAGAGAGATAGAGAGGGGGCAGGGAGGGGGGGGGGGGGGTGAGGAAAAAAGTTTACGAACATTCATCGTGGAATTTATTACATTCTTTGTTCATCCAAGCGATACGACTTGATAATAATTCCGTCGTTGCAAGCGCAGCACTTATCGTTCCTGGCTACCTAAATTGTTTCTGTCTCGTTTTGATTAATGGACCGGCGATCTTCGGCCACTCATGGTACTACCGCTAATTGCGCTCGTTTCTTTTAACACGCATGCCCGGCGTGTGTAAGTAATGCGTTGCTCAACGTTGGAAATAATGAGATACGGATACATCGAGGGCTATTTAAATGGCCCGTGATCGATGTCGATGGCACGTATAAATGCTTATCGGCACTTGTCCGTTTGAAGGATTTTTCACTCGGGCCGACGCGCTGCGCCGGTTTGAGACATATATTACCGGTCAAAAGTTCGAGCGCTCCACCGGAGGCATGCTTTAGGGTTTGATGCATCTCTGTATCTTGATCCCTGGACGTTTATCGTACGACTTAATCGGATGGATTGGATGGGGGAAATTAGGAATCGTTGTCTGTCGTAGAGAGAAATGCGAGGGGAGCTTCTGCTGAAAGGTTGAAAAAATGTGCTGACGATAATATTGTAAGAATTTGTTTCTGGAATAGCAACGTTGTCTAGAATTTAATTTCTTAGAGGATATTTCAATGGTTAGGAATAATTTGGATGATTTTCATATTCATTCGTATACGTGTAGGAAGAGATACGTAACATTGCATTAATTATCAAAATTGAAGGATATTTTACGAATTGGGACATGTATTCATACTTTTGCTCGATGGCGTATACGCGCCATTACTGGACCTCGATCTGCCTCGTTCTGGGAACAATTACCATCTTATTCCGTGGACAATAAGTGTTGGCTGGCAAGCGTATACGAACTTGGTAACAAATAAATACATAATGCGCAGAGGCTAGAGCGTCGCGGGCGTGGGTGTAGATATTTTCGTTCTAACCTAATTCAGTAGTTCTAGAGTTACATGGTGCCATCCTAAATATAAAATCTAGCGCGCGCTTCTCCGTAAAATCCGTAAGGCCTTACTTGAGAGTTTGCGCGTTACCGCGGACTAAAGCGGATCTTGTTTTTAAAACGAGCCGTAAACTTCGTTGCTCCGACTCTTTTATAATTTATTCGAAAATCCTGATTTGATACTCTTGCTCGGAAGAAAATGGCGCGCTTGAAAAAATCTTTATAACCAAGCGATTTTACGTAATTCCGTACCGAGCATTATCGTAATGTTACTATATTTGGAAACAAAAGGCAAACGTTGCAGCAAACGTAAGAAAAAGTTCCGTTTAATACAAGAATAATTGTCATCCCGATCCATTTAATCCAACAACTACGCGATCGTTTGTAAGTCGATCGTAAAAAATACAATATCCCTTAACCAGCTACTTCGCAAATATTTTAGACGTATTACATATACTTTCAAAGAAAAAGAGTGCAAGGTAAAAATATCAAAAGATCAACATATCGATCCATACCCTTTCACAAAATCATGGAGAAACACGGAAAGTACCTCGTCTCAAAAATCCACGACTTTCCAAAGATTCCTTTTCTTTTCTTCATTCTTAATACTCACAGATAATCGTCGTACGTCGACGGTCCATTTAATCGCGAATAACAGTTATTATTCCTACTTAAACGGATCATCGAACCTCGAGGATTATTTAAAAATATCACCCACCCCTCCGATAGTTTCGCTATCAACGATATCCACAAACCGCGCGTCAGTAGCGAAAAACTTTAGCGCTCTTGCGCGAAATCAATGAAAATACTGCGAGAACCGAGTCCATGCCATTGCGAGGTGTCGTTACGCACGACGCCCGTGCCGAGGTGAAAGATTTCATTACGCGCTCCGTGCTTCCTACGACGTGCGAGCCGAATCGAGATCACAATCGTTGCATCAGGGAGCGCAGAAGCCATTAACAATCCGGCTAACGATCCTGACAGCCATATTTTCTCGAATTAGCGGATATGGCGATCGGAGGAGGGCTCGCTCGGTCTCGCACGATCTCGCGAGGCCCCACGGCGTGGAGGGACGATCGAGAGGGAACGAAGGTGGGCCCCCAAGGAGGGTGGGAGAATTTCCACGTCGAGAGAACTGCCAATCGCGATCGGCGCTCTTGCTCGCGCGTTCGATTGCGCGGAGATAGAAGCCGCAGTACGAATAATACTCCCGGCTTCCAGCTGCCCCCTTTTTTTCCCCTCCCGCCACGCGCGACGCTTTAACCTCGCGCATACCGCCCTGGAAAAATATCGCGCGCCGGCATCCCTCGATCGTCCAATCAAAGTTCCAGGCGCCGCGATCGTGATCCGCGAATTTCGTTGCCCCTCCATTTCCTTCCTTCGATCGTACGAGTCGTTGGGATTTTGCTTAAGATTAATACTCCTCAATTTATATCTGTATCTATATCTATATCTATATTTATATATATAGATATAGATATAAATTGAGGAGTATTCATTTTAAGCAAAATTAATACTCCTTAATTTATATTTATATATATATATATATATATATATAGGATGTAGATATAGATATGGATATATATAGATATACATTTCGTGGAAAATCATCCAGAAATAATGGCATGATTCAAATCTCCGAGCTGACGCGCGAACATCCGAGGCTCTATTCACTACAGCGGCACAGCTCCGCTCCGCGATAATTCTCCGCGGTCGCGGGCGCTATTGAAGGTGTCGATGTCGCTCATTATACCGAAGGCGGTTAATGGAGCGGGCACGAAGCTCCGCGATGTCCCATTTCGTGCCAGGACCGATCGACCCATTGACATGTGTACCAAATACAGCACTAGCCGTCCATTCGCGTTCGATAGAAAAACGCCCACGTCGGCTCGGAGAACTCGTCGGTCGCGGGTTGCGTCATTGCCGAATTAAAAGCGGTATACCTTGAATGGTTTCTCCAGGAAAAGATACGCGAGGTTTAACGGTATGGGTAGTTAGCGTCGTATTCCTTTCAGATTTCTACGTCGCGTGGGCGATCCAATTGGACTAACCGTAAGGTGGCCCATCATCGGCATAAGAATCGCTCGTTTTCTCTTCCACGGCGCACGGGAACACGCTGCAGCGGTCGATTCGACCAAATCATTCGCTCGGCTCGGGGGATCTTTCGAAAGTGACCAACTTCGAATCCCACGAGTACTTTTCTTTGCTTCCAGAGAGAGAGAGAGAGAGAGAGAAGGAGAGAGAGAAAGGATAAGAGAGGGAGAGAGGGAGAGAGAGAGAAGAGAGAGAGAGAAAAGGAAGAGCTTCTCAGGCGGAACGTAAAAATCGGTCGAAGAGGTGAAAGCCAACGGGTGCCATTAGAAATTGGCTCGTTTCGTCGGGCGGCTAATAATCCATCGTTTTTCGCCTCTCCGCGCAAATCAAGCGAGCAAAAGGCGAGCACGAAGGGAACCTATCGGTCGTTCGTTAAGTGCACGAAACGACGTTTATCGTACTATCTCGAGGACATTCCGCCTGGCGAGCTTGTATTTGCATGCGATAAAACATCGGGGCAAAATCGCTCCCATTATGCATTCCCCAGAAACACAGGCCGGGTGCTCGACGTTCGAAAGATCGCAACCGCATTATCGCGTGAGACGTCCTTCGAATTCGAACGCGGGACACATTTCACCGGGTGAACCGGTCCAAACGTTTCCATCCTGGACCCCTTGCGATCTAATCCAGCCGAAAAATATCCGCGAGAGAGAGAGAGAGAGAGAGATCGATCGCGATGTCGAAAATTTGTCACCCACGTGGAACTTTGTCCCGAGGCGCGATTGAAGTCGACGTCATTTTCTACCAGTTTGAGAAGGTTTGACGAATGTCCAGAACGTTTGCGGCTTTCTCTCGAACGTTAAGGATTTTTTGTCGATCCTTTAGCTCTAAGGCTCGCCTAATGGTAATTTATCGAGTTTCGTAGTGAAGTGTGGTATCGAAAAATGATTTCGTATCCAGCTAATGGCAACTTCGTCTGGTCTTGATTAATGAACCGTTAAAGTTATTTTACCCCGCAGACAGGATTTAATTGCGGACAACATCGCGGACCACGGTGTTTTAGAACGTGAAATTGCGCAGAAGTAAATCGTGCAAGAAGCGCATTTCACGGGTAAATCGATAGCGTTAGCGTAAACCTCGATGCGCGTTGAAAGTACGGTCGCATTCCTCGCGAGGCGGATTCGAATTGCAAAAGATGAAATGACCAACATCTCTGGCTTTGCACAATGGTAACGGTGCCGTGTGTGCGTGCCGCAAATGAGCGGAATCATCCTCGTTGCGCCAATGGAAAAACCGCACGAAGGTGCGTTCCACCTAACGCATATCGATCATACTTATACGAGGAGCAATGAGCGTGACGCATCGACGCGTTCCATCGACGAGGACTGGCCAGGTTCTCGGCTTGCTCGATGACAGCTCTAAGATAGCCCTTTAAACATTCCACGATATATGGACAGTTTATTTTGAAAGTGGTGTCAGTCCATTTTCTCTTGTTTCGAGAAAATTAAAGGTCAGCATATTTATCGATGAAAAAATATCGGTTTATATTACCGAGTGTGGCAATGTTTCTACTCGTATATTGTACAAGTGTAAAAAGCCACTGATTTTACCACCTGCCTATCGAAAGTGGGGCTTACACCATTTTCATAATCGATGGCTACGCAATTTCTTTTATCGACCAATATTACATTGAACAAAGCGTTGGTATTTTTTAAGGTATTAAATACTAACCGGTTATAAAGAAAAAGTTTACGCTAAAATAAGCATAAATCATGTGATATTTCATTTTTTTTTAGATGGATTTACACCACTTTCAAGATAAACGGTCCATATCAAAAGTGTTACCGTCCTTTTAGCAACTTGAAAACACGGTATCGATATTATCACTGTACGCAATTCAATTTATATCGTATCATCGTCTCAATACAATAAGGGTTGCGACTACTCCCTTGAAAATTCCAGTTAGAACTATATCGAATTTTGAACTCGATCCGTACGATCCCTTAAGGTTCCATCTCGATTCGTAGGAAAAAAAGTGATTTTCGCAATGCGAAGAAACAATCCGCCTCTTTGGCTTTAAATTCCTTCCAACAGAGTCCTTCATGCATTTCCATCCAACAATTCTAACAGGCGAGTCTATTTGCCCCTTGGGGACCGATATTTTTCAAGACCATCCGCCACTGACATCATCCACGAACTTTCGGATCGATCAAAGGAATCCGAACGCTCCTGACATTTAGCCGATACCTTTGCCCCCCAGCTGCCATTCTTATTCGCGCGCTACCGTCTTCGTAGAAACCCAAGACGCAGCGGCCAGACGATGTGTCCCGGTATTTTCCGCCAGCCTCGCCGTCATGCGCCTATGGAGGCGTACATTATATCCCGCATAGGTTAAACCACCCCGCCTACTTGGCCGACGTGTCCCAATACCTGGCAGCGATATGTCAACAACTACTTTCCACTCCGCGCACGGCAGCCGCTCTGTTTTATCGTCCCCGCGGTTTTTAGCCGCGACGTTGCGCTGCCACTGCAACGCGACAAATCGAGTGCAGCTCGTACTTTTTTCTAAAAAGTTCTATTTTGCGTGATTTTCACGCGAGGCGATCGAGGAAGCTTTCCTTTCTTTTTCTATCTTCTTTGATTTTTTTTTAATCCTTGAAGTATCGAGCGGCGCGATCGCGCCTTTGCCGTAAAGTGTCCATGAGTGACGTAACATCGAACCGTGAGGTCGATGATGCGCGCGAGGTTATTCGTCAATGCTATTATCGTTATACTACATTGGTATGGATATCTACATCGATGATGGTGAACTAATGATGATATCTAAAAGGATGATGGTAAACTATATCGTTGTACCATCATCGTTTTATCTTAGGCAAATTAAGACGGTATTGAAGCGATATCACGCTTTGCCGAAGTACAGTATTTTTATTACTACGAGCAATAATATAATAATATAATAAACTATGAATATACGATAAACGCGGAATTGGAGGAGCGCCATCAGTTTTCTACCAGATTTTTCGCGAAAACTCGAGCGATTAAGGGTAATAAACCCCGCGAAGAGCAGAGGCGGCTTTTCTCTCTTCGGCGGCCTTACTTCAAGAAAACGTGCTAAAAAGGAGCGACTAAAGAAAGAGTTGGGTGTAGCTACACGGCTTACGACATGCCTCCGGTCACGTAGTTTTTTTCACGTCCCCTGGAAGGAGCGCGAGAGCCATTGTCGCCCCCTCTGGGCGCCGATAAATCTCCGGGGACGATGAAAAGCTCGTAGTAGAGCGGAAAGGACGCCCGTCGAGACGCGCTGGTCGCGATACGCGATGCGCAAGGACTCCCACCGCCAAGGTGCAAGTTCGGGGCCCACGCATCGCCTCCGGAATTTCCTATTCGTCGTGGCCTCACAATTTGTGCGCGATAAATCCGAGGGATTGAAAAATCGCTACGTCGGCGGGCCTCCTGGAATAATTCCGGATACGAGGGCTCGCGATTCGTACGCGATAAATCCGAAGGATCGAAAAACTCTCGTACGCGGACCCTTCGCGCGGCTCGTTGAGGATAAAATTAAACGACGCGGGATACGCGAGGTCCGCCAATTTGTACGCGATAAATCTAGGAGATTAAACGCTCGGCATCGGGCGTTAATACGGCTCGTTAAGACTATCACGGCATGATGTAGGATACGAAGGTTTACAATTTGCGCGCGATAAATTCGGAGGATTGAAAATTCCACGTCGAGCGGTGATCATAGGCGATTGAGGCCATCGCGGAGCACTGTTCGATACGGTTTACAATTTGTACACAATAAATCCGGGGGATTAAAAACTCAACGTCGAGTCGTAATATAGCTTCGTCGCTGTTATCGCGGAACGATGCAGGACGTGACCGGTTTGCATGCCGGCGCATTGCTTCTTGCTTTCCAAAGCACGATGTATACCACGATAACTAGACACCAGAGTGGCGCACTGTCCGAACATTCGTATATCCACTATGCAAATGCGATTCAAATCCCGATCTTTAACTCCAGACCGTTCCACGCTTCTGCTTCTTTTATATCGCACCTTGGAGACGGACACTGGGTTATCGAATTTTTTTATTCGCCTCGAATGGAAATCGAAATCCCCCCTCTCGGATTTTACACTTTAAATCCCAGCTGCCAGCTCTGGAATACTTCTTAGAATCGCGTAAAAGGCAATTCCTCGCGATCTCGAATTACGATAACGGCCTGGCCGAACACGGTGCTCGATCCTTCCATCGAACTTTGATCGATCCTCATTACCGGGAAAGCTTTGATGGCCCGCGTAGCTTGTGCAAACATGTATAATAAATCGCACGCATTACGAGGTGGACGTGGCACGAAGAGATACGCCGCCGAGGAGTGCATATTACGCGTCATCCGGTGCATCGCTGTGGGAAACCTGAAGTCTCCGACAGCAGTCGGAGCCTTCAAGGCTCATTAACCCAACAGATAGCGTGTTATGCCGGATTACGCCGTTTCTTCGCGAATGTATTTACCGTACCAGTCGGCACGCACGAGTACGACATTAGTTTCGGTACCGGAATCAACCTGCGTGAAGAGGAGCGCGCGCAGTTGTGCGCATGGAATTTGTTCTTGGTCGTCGGGCATTTGGTCTCCAGTCGCGGAGGACGAATCGCGCGGCGCTCCCAAATTAAAACGTCTAAGCTCGAAAGGACTGGTTAATATCCGAAGTAATGGATATATAAACCACGACCAAATGGTAAAAACACCGATCTCCATAAGCCTTATATCATATAACGTAATACTTCGAACGGTAAATAAATAAAGACATTCGCTCCGTATTTGAATCCACGTACACGGAGCTTCTGCGTAACATTTCTCATCCTCCTTCTATCGGATTACCCTTATAAAATCATCTTTCAAAACTATTCTTGTCAAAAGCAAAAATATCAATTGCAAGCTTTTGGTAAAAAGAAAAACGATAAACAAAAACTTCTTTTCTAATCACTCGCTCGCATTAGTCGAGGAACTAACTTGAATGAAGAATCAAAGAAAATGATAACACCTATCCTAGAAATGATGTAGTATCATTTCTTCGGGGTTCGTTTGACTGGTAACTCGCGATAAACGCGGTTAGTCGATTCTTCCTCTCATCGTGCATTTAGGCACAGCAGCATGGGGCACGATTTACCGTGAATTTGTCCCGAAGAATTCCTCGCCGTGAGCCATCAAGGTGGACGCGGTTTTTACGACATTGGACACGGCGTGTACCAGCCTGGCGGATATTAGCCGGAGCATATGTAGGGTGTAGAGGCGGACGATAGTCTTTCCCGTCTGCACCACCGACGTGCAGAAATAACAGGCCAAAGCGGGGCGCAAAGGTTCTGCTGCCTCGTCGCGGTGCAGGGAAGCGGAATCCACGAACGTAAAGTCGGAATAATTATTGCGATTGAAAAGCGCGATCCTCGGAACCGCCAACGGAATTCCACGAGCTGGAATTCTGCCCGTAAAGGAACTTCTCTTGGAATTGTTCTTCGATTCGGGATGCTGGTGTATCTCCTCCTTGGATCGCGATAAGGTGATTTTTCATCCGAATCGCGCGGTTCGACGTCTGTACTTTGCACCGCGAATCGTCGATGATCGATGTAAGTCGTATTGTTTTGACAGCGGATCGTTCGAAGCGCAGGAGCGAGTCTTCTTTTTATGGACATTTTTAAAGATCGTAATGCTTGTTATTTCCTTTAGCGCTGGAATTAGAGAATCGGTCAAAAAGACTGGTCGGTTGTTTCTTTAAAAAATCATAGCGCCTTACGACGATGTATTTTCTGAGATTTTTTATGATTTTCATGCAGTATTTAGAGCATTATATTGATTTATTTGAATTTCTTTTTACTATCCCTTTTTAGACATCGTTTTTAAACGTGGCCCGAAAGTGGCCGGTAGTTTCGGTGTCAACGTTAAACATGGAGTTTGATACGGGATTTTAAGAGTGCGCATTGTAAACGTCGACCATAAGAATACCAAAATATAAACGCATCCTTTTTCATGGCGGTGGTTAAGGGAAGACAATAATCTTGAGGATTATCCGTAACGATCGCGCATCTCGTCGAGGAGACGCGCCTTTGCGAAAAAAAAAGCTCTCATCTTTTTATTCGCAAGGCACTCGCGATCCGAGGCCCGCTATTCTTGGAATAAGAAATATTTATCTTTACGTAACTACGTTTCTTTCTGGACATTGCTTCCGAGTTTTTCTGCAACGGCAATCAATGCGAAGTAGCAGGCTCGGATGCACGGTGAGAGCGTAGCGGGAGTTCAAAGCGACATTATTTTTACTCCCCGGCGTTATTTCAGTTTTATTGGCCAAAATGGTATAGGGTTTCCAGATGTACGCGACTTTTAGGAGACCCGGTACTATTTTCGATACACGACTTTCGGTACTCAAAGAGTCGCTTTTGGACCAGGGAAAATCGAGTACGCGTACTTTTTCCACGGAGCATTGCTCTACGTTCCATGCATCGATCCTTCCACTCAAAGTATCGCATCCTCCTTGGAATTTCTCCTCGAATTTCTCTCGAAACCCGCATCGCGATGGCTTTAAAAATCGAGTTTGCACTCGGAGGATCTTTGCACCGCACACGGCTCTCCTCGTCCTCTATGTCGAAGCGCCGATTTATCGCACCTTCCTCCAGTCGCGCACCTTGCATCGACGAGGATCCACGATGGGGCATCGAAGGAGAGGAAGAAAGCGGCGGACGGAAGGAGAGAGTAGAAGGAGCGTAAGAAAGGGGGGAAGGCGGGGAAAGGGAAAAAGCGAGAAGCAGAAGTGGCTTGCGCGCGTCTCGATTCCTCGTTGGTGGTTCGCGGGGTTAAATATACCCTCGTGGTCGCATCATACGGCGAATCGAGAGAGAAAGAGGGAGAGAGAGGGAGGCAGGAGGGAGAGAAAGATCCGAGTCTGTGGACGAGAGGCGAACAGGGAGAGAAAGAGAGACAGAGAGGGGGAGAGAGAAAGATATCTGCAGGGATAAAGAGAGAGAGAGAGAGAGAGAGAGAGAGAGGGAGCGGCAGAGGCGGTAGGAGAGGAAGAAGATGGCAAGGAAGGAGCGGGAGGAGGAGGGAGGGTAGGAGAAAGGAGCGAAAAGGGAGATCGAGAGGGAGGAGGGCGATAGAAGGAGAGGGAAGGTACGGACGTCTGCTATTACAGAGCACCTCTGTGGCCACGGCGCACAGCCCGATATGGAGCAATCTCAGATTTCCATCCGCCCAAATCGAGAATATACGCCCTCGCCTCCGCTCGCCCTCCTCGCTCCAAAGGGGGGCCTCTCTCCTCGTCCTCCTCCTCTCCTCCCTCCTCGGCCGCGTCGTCGTCTTCGTCGTCCCGCCGGAGGTGGAGGAGGCCGCTCTCTGCTCGGGGTTGCCGCTTGGCCGCTCGCGCTGGTAACAGTGCCAAAAGTGCCTCAAAACGGACCGCTCCGTTCCCTCGTTCCTCTCTCTCTCTCTCTCCCTCTCTTTCTCTCTTCCTCTCTCTCTCTTCCTCACTCTCTCCATCTCTCTCCCTCTTTCTATTCATCTCTATCCCCGTCTCCCCCCTCCTCCTTCCTCCTGGCCCTCCCTCTCGCTCCCTCCCGCGCATCCTCCGTCCTTCTTCCTACCGCTCGGGCCACCACTCCCCCCCCCCCTCCACCGCCCCGCTCCACGTCCCTATATCGCGCTTCTCCGCGTACTCGACTAGCCCAACCCAGACACGTGCCCTCACCTTCCTTCCTCGGACGTCCACCTCCACGTCGTGGCCCAGTCTGCCGGCCGATCTTCCCTCAACTTTTCCTGCTTTTCCTACCCGAGACCTACGCGCCACTTGTCTCTCTATCGCTCTACTTCTCCTTCCTTCTCTCTCTCTCTCTCTCTCTCTCTCTCGCTCCCTCTTACCCTCTTTCTCTCTCTTTCCATCTATCTCTCTCTCTCCGTGTTTCTGTCTTCCTCCCCGCCCCTCTCTCTCTCTCTCTCTCTGTCGCTCCTTCTCTCGTTCCAACACTCGCGGTGGATCGTACAACAAGTGTCGATTACGCGTCGCGTACGCTCCCCCGGTTTCGTATCGTCTTTCGTGTGATTTACGTGTCCCGGCACGAGGACGAGCCGTCGATCGAGGATCGCGCGAGATCGCCGAGAGGATACACTTCGAAGGCGGAGGCGAGGGGCGAGATTTTGGCCGGCGGGCCGGGATTCGTTGAGGAGAAGGATCACAGAGGAATATACGTTCATGTTGCCGGAAAGCAAGTTTCCCGTCACAGGTAATCGGGCCGGGGGGATGGGGCGAGGGGTTAGTATTCGGATCGAAAGAATCCGGGGTTCTTCGCGCCGGTTTTCGTATTCTAGAGTCGGTCGATCGTTCCAGTGGCGGTTCTACTTGATGGTTGCCGCAGTGGTCGACTTGTATTACGGGTTATTTCGATAGTTACGCTGTAAAGTATGCGGTGAAGGATCGAGGCGCGCGAAGAAAACCGGAGTTTCCTCGGACGTGGATGTTTGACAGGTAGAAATGGAGGAGCGGCTGGAGGATCGGTTTGCGTCCAGGCTAAGCTCGCGGTGTTAAAGAGAGGGATGCTCGACGCGTAGGACGAAGGGTCGAAGGGCCCCACGTGGTGGCTCCGATTGACGGCCGGTCTTTGCTCGCGAGTGCGCGTAATGCTGTGCTACATTGTCGTCGTAATCGGGCCAGTGGATCACGGTCCATCGGGGTGCCCGATAGGAGCTCGATGGACGCGAGGATCGCCTCGCGTGAAATTCGATCGTTCGGGAGCATCGAAGCCATCGCGCACCAACTCGATTCTGGATATTCCACTTCCCTGCTCCAAGATCTCTCGCTCCTCTACGAGTCGCGCTTCTGGATTTCCTTCCTCGATCCTCGAATTTACTCTCCGTCGCGGACGAAAGATCCTCCCGGTTCCCTTGGAATTTCTCTTTGCCATTGTATCGCCTTGACATATTCTTGAGTATTGCAGCTGACTTGCCGTTTTTAACCTAGTTGCGCCTCTGCCAATTGAGAGCGAGCACATGCCGGTCTACGTCTTGCATGCGAGCGTTTCCTTCGAATCGTCCACTTGTTGCCCCAAATGTCGCCCCGGCTGCTCGCGAGTTTCGTGGAAACGGCGGAAAAGCTCGCGTTATTCCAAGCGGCGCGATATCGGTTCATAAGCATAAGCATAAGCGGTGCAAATTCGAGGCGGCATCGTATTCCTGCGCGATGCGAAGATCCATGCCCGAAGAGATAGATGCCTCAGATATAGGGAGTTTTAGGTTAATTTCGATGCTTTGTAGAAGTTTTCGCTGGCACTAAGGAGGATAAGGTTCGTCGTAGAGGATAAATCGGAGGGAGTCGCGCTATTCGACGTAGCGCGCGCGCGCGCTCGAGGCAAAAGTGTCTCGACGAAGGCGGCCGTAAAGATACACCGTGCTACGAGGCCGTCATCCATAATTCCAAATATGGAGTGAGAAATTTGAGAGAACCGAAAATAGTGGCGCTACGCCAACCGCTAAAAATAGCCAAAAAATAAATTGTAGTTACGCGCCCGCCTGCATCATTCTATAACTGGTCTTCAATGAATCGGGCCACCTCCCGCACAAGCCGACATTAAAACCGTCTCAGATTCGTCGGTAAGCGATTGCTCCCGTTCCTGGCGCCTCTTTGTCATAAATGCCCACGCTAACGGCCAAGCCTTCTCGCGCGCGGGGATGAGAATAAAGCTCGCACCGTCCTTTTGCCGCGAACGCGAACAATATTCGATCCGCGCGCTTCGCTCACCACGATCGACGCCCGCTTCGGCACTTCGCGCCGTCTTCAATCGCCATTCCCAATGCGATATCGTGCTATAAGGGATAATAAATAAGCGGGTATGGTTAACGAAAGGTGCCTCGACGATCCTGGGATGGCGGTTTAATTTACGACGACCTATAGATCGAGTAGGAAACAATGGTATTACGAGCTACGGTGGATTCAATGGAAATCTCAAATGTCAAAACGCCAAACAATCGCTTTTATCAATCGAGATATTTGTCTATCCATTATTCAAGCGTCGTCTGAGATATCTTCCTAGACGATTCTTACTTCATCCCGTGGATCCGTTGGAAATCTCGTAGCCCTTAGCGCGCGATCGTCGAAACCTCCGACGAGAACCTTTTAGGACAATGTTTTCATAGGACGTCCCCGTGGTTCTGGTCGCGACTCACTCTCTTTCTCTCTCTCTCTCTCTCTCTCTTGCTTGCCTCCATAAATCGGCAGTCGACTTGGGCGCACGCTGGAAGACGTGAAACCCGATCGACTAAGGCCAAGTACGGGCCAGAAATTGCGGGTGTTGGGTGGACCGTACGTCTGTCCGGTTCTATTTTCGAGCGGGAATATTTTTATCCGACACCGCCGTAAAGTCGGTATATACAATACGCTTCTTCATCTCCGTTTCGTTTGTTCCCACTGCCTCCGCTTATCTTCTTTCCTCCTTTTCCTCTTCCCCCTTCACCCCCTTCAGCCCCTTTTTCGAGCCTCCCGATATTCTCCCACGTTGGTGCCGATGCGTCGAGCGGAATTCTGCTTACAAACAACCCGATTGTCCCTCCGCCCGGCTTACGCTCAAAGAAAATATCTCACCGCTATTTGTATCCAGATTTTGTAATCGGTCCAAAATCGGCCGGGCTTTCCTCCCCGCCCGATTGATATGCGCAGATCCGCGCCTTCGAGGAACTCGACTCGCCTTTCCTAAGCGCGAGGCTTTTGCCGCTAAAACCACCCGAGCAGCGGAACTCATCGATCGAGCGTTTCTTTAAAGGAACACCACGATCGATTCCATTACGACATATAGATATATGTCGTTATATAGATATAGACGTTATATGGATCTAATACTTCCTCTCGATCCTCTTCCTCTCAACACCCTCGAGAATAGTACGAATTTCATCGAGCTGGATGCACAGGCGGATGATTCGCCCTTTAAGCTAATCTCGATACTGAAATTCCCATTGGTCACGTTTCCTCCGAGAGCCCCGAATATCGGATTTTCCTGGTTATGTACAGCGCGCACGTGTGACGTCCACCTCGAGGCGGATCGATTTTCGCGTCACGTTGCGTCAGCGTGAAAAGCACGGCACTTCGCGTCCGCGGATCTACGAGGTATTCCTAAAGCTGTCCAAAAAGTGGCCGGCTTGCCTGGCGAGCGTCATCGAGATGCGGGATGAGGAATCGCTTTGCGGCCGACAGGTGCCATTCTGAGAGGCTTTAAGGCGCGAGCAGCTTCGCTTCCCCGTAGCACGGCCACGAAAGCCTTGGACGCGTCCTGGTGCCCACACGAAACCGATGGCGCAACGGCTCGCGTGCTCGCTCGACGATTTGCATGCAGGCATTTGTTTGATTTCTTCCATTTCTCACGCCCGTCCGCGCTCGCCCAGCGCGCGGCCATTTCGCGCTCTCCTCCCGCGTTAATCCGCGTTTCGTTAACCAAGAAGGCTGCGAATGTTCCGCAATAGCGGCGCGCCACTGGGAGCGATAGCTGCTCGCTTCCAGCCGATGCCCACGCGCGACCTTTCCTTCGCTTACCCACGTGCGTTTCCATCCCCGGCTGTAGTCGAGGAAGAAAAGAAGCCGGGAGAACCTTTCTTTGAGGCTGACGGATCGGTTGACTTTTCAAACGCACGTCTCGAATTCTTTTTCGTTAGGAAAAGGCTACGAGATGGATGAATAGGTTGACCATTTAGTTCCACGTTCGACGAGTGGGATCGTAGGTGCTACCTCGGCGAATGGATTCGATACGCTGGAACGATTTTCATCAGTTCCGTGCGCACGTTGCTCGGCCGCGACTCTCAATTTCTTTTGAAAGTACTGCACTTGAGTTATAGCCCTTTCTTCTGTTTTTTTATTTTCGTTTTGGTATACACGTTGTCGTTTTCCTCGAGAGGCGTAGGTGTTTTTGGTTCGATGTGCGAAGGGGTGATCGTTTTTCTTCTGGGGTTAAACGCTCGTGTCGAATTTACCTGTGGGATTATGTTGGTAATTTTGAAAAGGGAAGCGGAGAAAACTCTGTCGAAGGGTGAAGTATTTTCCATAGTTTTATTTTTTTTTAATAATAATCCGTATTTCTTGATAAAGAAATATGTACGAAAGCAATCCTCGTTTCTTCCAATATTGATACTCTCTAATGGTATAAAATTGCGTAATTATTTTTTTATGGCAAAAGTAGACTTGTCATCCGAGGTACAAACATAGCGTCGATGGAAAAGATATATAAGGGTGATGCTTGGCTATATACATCCGCGTAATCCGCTTCGAAGTTGATAATCGAGGGTGAAATTCCCTTGTTCTTCCAGGGGGCACTATGCAGACCGAGGAAGTCGTGCCTCGTGCACAATCTACTGGCATAGACAGCGGCCTAACGGACAGCACTACTTTGCAGCACCATTTGCACCACTCGCCGCATATAAAGTGCCAACTGCCGCCCCTCGTCCACATGGCGGTCAAGCAGGAGCCTCAGGAAGACGAGGAGCAGAGTCGCGATACGAACGCCTTGAGGTGAGTCGATCGAACTCTTCTCTCCCTTTTAACACTCTGCTTCTTCCACGTGACACGTATATCGTAGCTCTGGTGGTTCTGAACCCACCTTAAGCAGTAGGTTCTAGGCCAAATGAATTTAGCAGTCGCTCCCAATAAATTAATTCGAAAAAAGAATCCTATATATGAGTATCGATTTTGTGCGATTAGAATTATCGATGTAAAAGACAACGATTTAAATAAATCGAAACTCTACAAAAAGTATATATTCCTCTTCCATAAAAAATTATATCTTTTTCTTTAAAAATATTTTCCATCAAAAAAATTAATTATATAAAAGGCCTCGTCGCGCTTGTCGAGATCGTATTGCATACAAAGGACCAAATTATTGCTTAGAGATATTTATATCGGCAACTCGTATCGCTAAGCGGGCTCGTACCTCTTATCGTCCTCAGCTTTGTTTACTCGCACGGCCGCGCTTGCAGCGGGTAATCCGCACCGAACCCGGCGCTACTTTCACGGCGATCTATTTATAAATGAAATGTCAATTAGCCGGGATGCAAATTAGCCTTGGTTGAGAAATGCTAGGTATGAATTGCCCAATGCAAATGCGGGATTATGTAATCGCAATATGCGCTGTTCCTCGGCGCAGAATCGAGTTCCGCGCGGAGCAAAAAGGTTGAGATCGTTTATTGAGCTTGGGCGCGGGAGTAAAGCGAGTCTTGTTCGACGAAGATATCCTGACCTGGTTAACGGTGAATTTGATAGTCCACAAGCAGATGCGGATGCTGCGCCGACGTCCGTCGATGGAAAGCACGGCCATGGGCAGCAAGGGGTGCACCAAGTCCAGGGACTGGGGGAATCCACGGGGCAGACGATCGCGGATGCGAACAACAGAGGAAGAACAAGGTAGTCCGCATTGGACAAGAGTGGCCATTATCTTTCGATCAGTCCTATAGAAGCTTATATAAAGCTTCCACGCTCGACATTGAGGTGTTACTTACGATCTACAGAGTAAAACGGGGTTTACGAATAGATGCGTTAACGCTATTCCTACCAGCCATTTTCATACAGATTTAAATGTACCAAATATATCCTTAAAGAAAAAGAGGACGAAGGAGAAATGTCGATGGATCAATTTATCGATCCGTACGCTGTGAGAAAATCGTGAAAAATCATAGAAGCGACCGCGCCTCAAAGTTCTACGATTCTTCAAAGAAATCACTTGGTAGTCTTGGTAGGAATAGCGTTAACAAATTTCCAACTAATCCTAACTTTAACTCGAAGCTCGTAACATAACTGGGTCCGAGCAAAACCGCGGTTGATCTCGATAATTCCTAGAAAGAAAAGCAGCGAGGACTTCTGCGAGAGGAAACGATATCTCGTTATAAGAATTTTCCAGGCGCGCGTGGTTGGCAGGATGCTGCTAATCCGTAAGCAGATACGGATTTTTACACGGTGCTCGATCTCGATGGCATTCGCCAGGAAACGAGGCACGTTTTGTCGCGTACCCTCGCGTCAAGTTCTCTCCGCAAGTTCGTACGAACGTGCCTGCACTCTCGTCCCGCTAACGATCCTTTCGATGTAAAGCTTACGGCACTCGAGGAGGCACTCTAGACGGGCAGCAAGAAGGATAAGCGCCGGGAAACTGGTTCGTGCCCCGAGTAAAACGAGGTTTCTGGAATTATACGCGAAAAAAGGCCGTTGGATACGTCGCTGAAATACCGGGAGCCGATTACCGTTATTGAATTTCATTAAAACGGAGCGGAGGGAGGCGGTTGGAGGAGGAGGCACGCTCTATGCATATGCGAGGTGCTATGCTACACGGTATAAATGGCCGTTAAGGTGTGGTTCGGAATGCAGCGGCCGAGAAAAGGACGTTAATCAGAGACCGACATAGGCGATGTGATTATCGAACGTCCGGCGGTCCGCGCAATTTTTTTGCCCGGATCGATCGATATTTCTCCGTGTTCGTTTGAGGAGCGCGAGAAAAAATACGGGGATCGAAGCTCCTCCGGGGGACAGGGTGAGAAAAAGGATTGGAAAGGTACTTGAACTTGCGAGAGGAGAACTTGGGAACGTCGCTCATCTCTGAAGTACGATATGAAACTTTTTTTTCAAATGGTATATTAAAAAAGTATAATTTACATTTTTGAATTGGGGTTATTCGCGAACAATTTTGATAAATTATTTTTCTATAATATAGATCTTTTTACTTTATTGAAGAACTTTTCACGCGATACGTACAGTGTAGCTCCGATGGTTCGAAATTTACCTTAATCGATGAATCCTAGGACCGACGAATTTAACAACCGGTGCCTATGGATCAAAAGAAATCGAATCGAATTTAAGAAAATAAACTCGATGAAAAAAATAAAAATTAATCGATTTAAATAAAAAATCTTATTTTAACAGCACAAGTGCCTAACCCACGGGATTCTCGATTCCTGTTCCAGTCGCGGCCGTAGAAAGTCAAGATGGAAGCTCAAGTTCCATCACCAGGCCCTACCACCGGAGTACCTGGACCACTACGAGGCGTCCTTGGCTCAGGAGGCCCTGAACTCCTCCCCGACGCACATACTGGAACCGACCGTGCCGAGTCCCGGCTCGACCAACTCCACGTCCACCCCGAGTCCCATCGCGGACGTCCACGGCTGGCTGCAGCGCATAGCGGCCATGCAGCAGGAGCTCTGCCCCCAGGTCTCGCAGCAACCCTGCCACAACTCGGTCCAGGCCTCGGGCTCCAGGCGATCCGTCATCACCTCCACGTCCTCCCACGTCTACAACGTGGCCCACCACGGCCAGAACCAGCAGCAATCGCAGACCTCCACCAGACCACCCATGAAGTACTCCGACCTGCCCTACATGGGTGAGATCACCCTGGACAACAGCAAGCCTCGAAGGGGCCGCAAGCCCAAGAAGGCCGACATCTGTCACCTGATCTACAAGAACTACGGCACCATTCTACCCGGCACGCCTGGCCACGAGGAGAGAAGGCTCTCCCCCAAGGAGAAACTCGACTGCCACGAGAGGATCTCCCCGCAGATGCCCTTCCAAAGGACCGACGTGCAGAACAGGATCAGCAGCCTCCTCGAGAAGCGCCTCACCCAGGAGTCCAGGCGAAGCTTCGTCTTGGCAGAGGGCGCCAAGGAGCAGGACGAGCCCCTGAACCTCTGCATAAGGGACCTGAATCAACTGAAGATCAGGCTACTGCGCAAGCACGGCAACGTCTACGAATCCGGCCAGGTGAAGAGCGAGGCTTCGAGCGACGGCGAGGACATCGAGTGCTTGGGCACCACCTTCTCCCTCGATCCTCGACCCATCGAATCCTGCCTGGGCAGCAACGTCAATCACAACAACAACATCATCGAGCCCATGCTCGGCACCAATCCGGGCTTCGTCTATTGGCCCAACGCCGGGGTCTTCATCCACCCCATGGCCCTTCAGTCGCAGCTGCTCTACTACCAGAAGATGGCCCAGAACGAGAAGTGCTTTCCTCGAGGCGCGGACCACCAGCCCAGGGAGCAGAAGATCGTGCCAAAGTCGATCTACTCGATGATGGACGCCAAGAGTCCACCCACCGATGCCAGCTCACCGGTGCAGACCGTGCCGCAGGTCGCGCAGGTGCCGCCTCCCGTCTCCCCCAGGCCCAAGAGGAACGCTCCCCTGGGCCAGTCTCAGCCTACCAAGCGCAAGAGGTCCGCCATATTCATACCACCGATGCCCACGGAGAACAACAACAATCCAGCGACCGAGGTGAGCATATGCAAGTTCAAGTTCACGGGCGGCGCGAAGCCGAGTCTCCAGGAGAAGAAGAGCCTCTCCGTCGACTCTGGCGGGAACTTCAGGTACTACAGCGGCACCGGGGACAAGAGCATGAGGGGCTACGAGTTCTTCCCGAGGGAGGCGCTCCAGCAGTCGGCTGGACAGTCCGGATCCTCTGCTGGGGCTTTTCTGAATGCGGCCGGAGAGAGGATCCAGCCGCCTGCCTGCCAGAGGGGCGCGGTTCAGGAGGAAGGCCGTCGAAAGAGGAAGACCAGGAAGTCCCTTCAGAGGGAGAAGCTGGAGCAGACCTTCAAGGAGAAGGGCTTTCTCATCCAGACCCAGCAACTGGAGTCGGCCGAAGGCGCGACCTACTGCAAGTTTCGTCAGCTCAGGAAGTTCACCAGGTACTTGTTCAGGAGCTGGAAGGATTATCTTCCTGGGAATGTGCGGGAGTTGACTGGATCTGCTGATGGAGAGATGGTGGATGGAGAGGTCGAGGCGGAGGCCGGGGCTTTGCCTTCGCCAGTGGCGCACCCCAACATGGTGGACGCGTCGACCGGCTTCGTGGACGACCATCGAGCTCTTCCTCTAACGTGAGGACCTGGGGATGGATGGTTTGAGGAGAAGGTCGCCGCAGGAGGAAGCGGAGGAGTCCCTCCGGATGAAGGAGACTCGTGTCGAGCTTAGAGACGAAGAGTTTTTGTCCGTGGACGCGGAGGATTTTGTACCCTGAGAAAGATCCGCGGATATTTTCGACGCTTTGGGAGATTTTGGAGGGTTTTGTCTTTCGGAAATTGAGAAGAGCGTCTTCTTGGGATAATGAGATAATCGGTTAGTCAAGGAAAACCTGACAGCAAGGATACTTATAGAAACGTTCTGATGTTCATCGATGGCGCATCGACAACGATAGTTCTTCCTATATAAGAACGCAGTTCTTTCATCCGGAAGAAACAATATCCACAGAAGGGGAACCTGGAAAGGATGTTGTTTCGGAAGAAGACACTCGAGTAGATCTCGACGAAGACCATTTTTTTCATCCCGACGCGTGATCCCAAATCCGTCGAGGAGAAGATAACCAAGTGCGAGGCTCGATCAGTTTCGATCGGCTCGGAAGGTTTGGCGGACATCTTCTTGGGTATTGGAAGGACAATCTTTTCGAAAGGATCTGCGGACTCACGAGTCTCGCGCGGACTGAGTGACGAAAGGCGAATCTGTCGCGGCCATCGACGGTTTATTTTTATTTTTTTTTCGTTATCTTCAACAATGCATGGTGGACGTGTCGATTAACCGGCCTCGTCCGCCAATCATGGTGCTCATTCTTTGCCATCGAATGGCAAAGCTATTCTATCGGGGACAGACTTTTCGACCGGTGTGATTTTCGCTGGCTTTGGCGCGATGCTGCACTTCGTAGAAACGTAGAAACGGGCGTCTGGCATCCCGTGGACGTTCCTCGACGTACTTTTCTCTCTCTCTATGAATCCTCTTTCGCATATTTCTCAAAGGACAATACCAAATGTGATCGTAGCTGACAATTTTCGACTGCATTTATCGGCGTGGCTCACTAATACAATTGCTCCCCACCCGCGTTTTCATTTTACACGGATCGATCCTAACGAGAATATTAGTATCGCGATGTACATTAGACTTCTATAAATATAACAAAAAGTAACGATCGTGTTGAATATGGAACGCAATTTTAATTGGATTCACGATAAAACACACAAATTCCATAGAGTCATGGTGGTATAGTGGATAGAAGCTCGAACTTCCACGCGGAAGAGCTAAGTCCAAATCTCACACATCACTTCTGGTTCTTCCATGTGATACCTATACCGTAGCTCATGTGATTCGAAACCCAATTTAAACGGTATGTCCTAGGCCAAATGACTTTAGCGGTCTGTGCCAAAAGGAATGAAAAAAAAAACAGTGCTTCGTATTCGAGAAGAAGTCATTCTTCAGAATACGTAAAATTCCATACAGCTGGCCATCGATCGGCACACTTTCCTAGGCCAAACGCAGTAGAGAAAGAGTCTCCATTCGCATTTGTAGAACGATTGTATCGCCCGTTAATACCACGATTATTTACTCGAGCAACGAACACAGGGGGGCCACGCTCGTTAATCCTTGTATGAAACGTGTAATTAGTAAGGAACGCCGCGGTGACGCGGTGCGTGTTGATCGCAATGCAAATCCGCTGGTGGCTATCGTGCCAGGCTATACGTTTTAATAAGAATGTAAATTCGACCGTAGCTTCGTGCCAAAGATGGGAGACTGGAATGTACATAACGCTGAAAGAACGTGCTTAACCAAAGAGTGGTTTCCTGCTCGTCCAAGGGGCGAGGATGCGCCGACTTCTGCCTTAAGGAGGCGCTCGAACGATTATTCGCGCCCAGGGGCAAAACCGAATGACGGGATTGTAATGCATTTGCGGGCTGAGAAAGGTCTTAGAGCGAGGCTTAACCCTTTCGCCGCGGCGGAGTCGAGAAAAGGATTCGTTTTCGTCCTGCGAAACACCTTAGGAGCACTTGGCTCAAGGTTGGTGTCCGTTGGTTTGTCGTATCGCGCTATTATGCTGTTCGCGAGCTTTTAGAAGATTACTTAACGACGTGCAGTTCGAATATTAAGAATCGAGTTCTGATGGAGAACGAGAGAAGGGATACGCGATGCATAATATCACCAGGCTGTTGCTGTGTTTTCTTGCGCTCTCGCGTTGGGTTATAAAACAAAGAGTCGAGTTAACAACCGAGGCATCTATATATCAAAATTAATGCGCGCGCATACGTCACGGTGTTCATTTGTCGGCATCACAATTAAAACGCATCTCGAAAACGAACTCCCGACACCTGGACTATGATGTATGAAAACAGCTCGCGCGGATCGATGATCGAACCCAGGTAATCGCCTCTGGATAATTTCTCACGCGATGCGAAAATCAGCTCAACGCCCGATGTCGAAAGTGAAGCGAACGAAGTGCGCGAATCGCTTAAATAATCGCGACAAAGGTTCGATCGCATCGAACCCTGGATCGCGGGATCCTCGAGCCGATGCCTCTCTCACTATCTCCCCCTTACGATAGCAGAGAGGAGAAGGAACTTCGACCATCGATCATCGACTCGCAGCTTCCGCTCGCAGCGAAGGGGTTCAAGCGACATTGTTGTTATCGTATTTTTCTAAGTAGCGCGTTACGTCGTTTAACGCCCTCTAACGAAATCTAGTCTTATTTATACTCTCGTCGAATCAAAAAGTGCGCGCTCCCTTTTTGTATCGCACACCAGGATTATTTATACGCACGATCGCGCTAGTTATCGTTAAGCACACGGTGCGCGGCGCGTGCTACGCTCGAATGCGATTGCTCTAGATGCGAGGAAACACTGGAGCGACGTTAAACATTTGAACAGGTGCCGCGGGCATTCGTACCTGAGACTTGAGGTGCACCGGGGAAGAAAACACGGATTTCGCCGATCTCTCCGTCTTCCCCCCCCCCCATTTTTCTTCTTCTTCTTCTTCTTCTTTTCTTCTCTTCCCGCGTATCGCGCTTAAAGCGCTTAGCCTTAAGCGCGAAAAAAAACCCCGAGGCCTATTGGCCGGAAGGGGACGCGAGTCGAGGATTTTGTTCTGGCATCGGAAAACCCAAGCTCGGACGACAACGGTGGAAGCGGAAAGGAACCGTCCTGTACCCTCGTTATACTCCTCTTCGTGCAGTGGCATGTGAAATCGTTTTATACATACGTTCATTGTAAAGAGATCACTTCTTATAGCACGTAATAATAAAGGTAATTGTTATCGACGTCCCGCTCTCTCCACGTCCCAGAATGAAGGAGCGCCAACGATCGAGCCTTGGATATTACAGCGATGGCTATTGGATTCTAATTCCAACACCTTTGGACTTTTTTTTTATACAGAAACAGACAAGTTTCAGGATCTTCGGATCGTCGTATACCGATTGAATATCGGTAGGGAGGTAAGGATAAGGAAATTGAGCGTAAGAACGAGGAAGATGAGACGATGGATGCGATCGATCAATGTCTTCGACATTATTCACGAGGTTTCACGGCATGGGATTATGAAACGTGCGATAAGGCGCATTTCGGAAAGTAATATTATATACACCGAATCATCGTGTTTCGTAATCAAACTTGGAGGGCGTTATGCCAAATTAAGGATAATCGAGTTTGGTCAATTGTAAGATTAGGCGAGAAAACAAAGCGGAACGAGATAACCGTTTGCGCGAGGAACACGTTCAGCATTAGGAATAAATATAGCTTCTACATTATAAAATCCAAGGAGCAGCGGGCGACAAAACGAGACATGCGTACAATGTAGGCGTCCTTCCATTAGAAATCTGAATTTCAAGATCTAAATCTGAATTCTGAATTAAAACCTCCTTCGACGTCCCTCGTCAGCTTCATTGATGATGAAACGATCGGTCTGTGGATCACGTCCGGTGCTCTCCGAGCTGTCTTCTTATGTGTCTCGGCCAGGTACGGCCACGCACACCAACGCGAGCGACCGCCCGTGCACGCACTCCCCTGCCGATTGGTCACTCCTGGGTGCGTACAGCCACCCATTCATGCATACGGCCATTCATACGTCTCCCTGGCTCACCTTGAACACTTTTTATCGCCGACCGATCTGGCTACAGCGCGGTACACATCTACGTGCGCTCGATACACGGTCCTCCTTCGAAAATTCCATTAACCCATCGCGGTTCGACTATTTTCTTTATCTCCGCGCTGTACCTCAAGGTTGGCTATTGGTGTGTGTGTGTGTGCATGTGAGTAGACATACGAGGTTGAGAATTGAATTGAATTCAATATTATGATAGGTGGTGTACATCTGTCTAAGCTCGATACACGGTCCTCTTTCGAAAATTCCATTGACCCATCGCGGTTCGATTGCTTTCCTCGCTGTGCGCTGTGGTTCTAGTTTGTGTATTAGCGCGTGTACACGCGCAAGGTTGAAAATGAAGTGAGATATAATTACTGTTGTTTGTGCTTTGTATCAAATTCAGGTTTTTTTTTCATTTATTTTTAGTAACAACTTTTAGGGTCATTTGGTCTCGGAGCTGTTCTTTTTAAGGTGGATTCTGGACCTGCAGAGGTACGGTGTTGGTGTCACGTGGAAAAAGCATGAGTGATGGGCGGGATTCGAACCCGGGTCTTCCGCGTGGTAGCTCGATCTTCTGTTGGCTATACCACCGTAGCTCTAAGTCACGATTTAGCGCATGTGAGAATATAAAGTTGGAAATGGAAGCAAACGTTATGGTGTATACCTACCATACTCACTGTAGTGTTGATTCCGTAGACGTTCTTCAAAAAGGAGGAAGGGTCATTTTTTTGGTACACATTTGGAAACTCTTAAACTTTCAATTTCGTATATTATGAACCAATATGATGTACCAAAGCGAAAGAATACGATAAAGTTTGCGAAATTTTAAATCAAAGCGATGTATTCTTTTCAAACTTAGGAGGCACGAATATACAATATCGTACACAAAACATGGCCTACATGAGAAATCCATAAACGCGTGTTCCACGAGTTCAGAAAATAACCGGTAATGACCCTGATCGATGAACCAGAAATCTTTACCGAATACAGCTGAGAGCTGAAAATACATTACTACCCGTTTACGGCTGCGTCTATTTTTACTTTATCGATTAAAGCGCCCGATAAAAACGCAGAATGAGATTTACAAATAACGCGATGTCCGTAAACGTCCGCACACAACTCTTACTAAAATTATCCTTCCATACATACTCTTCCAATTATTATTACGTACAGATAAAATCGTACAAACAGCTGTGAACCAGGAAATATTATTAAACCGAAATGTATACACGCGAATCTAATTACTCGACGAGAGATACTCATCCTTGTATAAGAAACCGATCAAATTCACGATGCCAATTATCGTTACTCCAAGAAAACGACGGATGAAAATCATCGATAATAAACTCGCGACAAAAGTTTCTCGCGCACCGCTCGATCGTTAACACTAAACCCATCAGCCACTTTCTGGCCATATTTATGTACACCACGTATATCCTTAAAGAAAAAAGATATTAAGCAGAGATCTTCGTAGATCGATAGAACGACTCATACTCTACGATTGAATCATGGAAAATTTTAAAAAATGCACTCTTACGAAGTACAGTAAATTTTGTGAGAAACGATTGATCGGTTATTATGACCGCTTTGATGGGTTTAGTATTAATCCGCTCCATTCTCTCGATACTCGAGGATCTTTCGCAAAGTTGCTCGACTATCGGGAGACCGACGAGAATCGAACTTCCGTTTCACACGATCGTATCGACGTCCAATTCTCTATCAGCGTCTACGTACTTTTTCCCCAGCTCGATGCTGTCGCCTTCGAGTCCGTCGTCTTTGTCGCTCGTCGCCGTTCGGTGTGGCGCGCACAATGAGTGCAGGTTTCCTAATACGGCCTCGGCGCTCGCGGGTCGTTCAGAAAAAAGAGGAATTTTGGCGGCGACGATGCGCCTGGGAAGGAAAGCCCGCGTTAGACGTCGGCCGTGCAAAAATTCAATAATCTAACCGGCAAATCCGCGCGAGTAAGAAAACCGCCCGAGTTACCAGCAGGACCTGTTCTCGATGCACCAACCTGTGGCCTTGATTTTCTCCCCGATAAACTCGAGGAAATACCGGAAAGTTTTGTCCGTTTTTGAATTTAAATGAGAATAACACGCCTTCGATATATCGGTTGATATGGAACGAGATGCGGTCTTCGTAGCGGATATTCTCGAAAGGAGGATATTGGAGAAAAGGAATATTTTTGTTGCGAGCAGAAACGAATCTTTCGATTGGGTATTTTTCTGGGTGTATAATTTTCTAAAAATTGTATATATACGGATAAACAATTCTAATTATATTCGAGGAAAGTGTAATCGATACTTAACGTAACGACGTTTGTTATTTTGAGAATTTTTTAATAGGAAAGAAATTTTTTTGTCTTCTGGAATATCCTCCGTTTTGAAATAATCTGCTGTATAAACCATATATCCTGGTGTGTTAACAAACGTATCAAAGGTGTATTATTTTGTCTTGATTCAAAAACGGACAGAATTTTCGGGAAGCCCTGATATAATTACGGATCGCAGAAGACTCGTTTCTATAGCTTGCAGGTGCGCTTACTGCTCGATCGAATCAACAATGGGCACTGCTTCGCCTCCTTTCCCAACAATATACTGGAAGCTTCGAAAAGCGCGGCAGGTGTAAAGTGGGAGACAAAGGCAAACAATTAGCATCTTGTCGGTGGTAGGGAGGGATGAGTCTTAAACGGTTCAACGATATACACCGGTCATTGCACAGTTTTCGTTTATACAGTACTATACACGATGATACAACAAATATTAGACACCATATCACAGTATGGTAAGAAGCGTTCAATTATCATTAATAGATATTTTAGGGTACCAGGTTACTGCTCACATAGAGCAAAAAAAAACCATTTTGCTCGATTATAACCTTTCACAAATATAGCATCACCATAAAAAAAAAAGTCACTTTTTCCTCAATATAACCATCGACCAATTCAAGATTTATATCTAAAATACAGTCTGCGATATGAGGAAATCCCGAATATTACACGATGTAGCGTAACATTATTCACGACATTTGGGTTCGTAGCAACAGTACGTCCATCATAGTCGGTCCATCGAGACTACGTAGAATAATAACGTCTCCATCGACGTTCCGCCCTTATCTAAATCACGAGTTACGAAGCAAGAGACGCGATTAAGTTTAATACCGGGTCCCATTATAAAGCAGCGCGTATCGGTCAGCCACTCGGTCGGGCAGTTGCCATTGCGCCCGCTTCCTCGAAAGTCGCGTTTGAAGCCCGTAGAACGAGGAACGTCTTTGTCCCGGGCCTTTCCTCGCGAAATTCCGTATAAGGGGCCAAGATAAGGAGGCCGAGATTTAAGGCCCGTCGGTCTCTCGCGGGATGCAAAGATAGCGAGGGCAGAATCGCATCGAGTATGAAGCGAGTAAACAGGATCGGGGGACGGAGGCGAGCGCCGTGGCCGGTTAAAGCGAAGGAAGACAGGTTCGCGGTCTACGGACAGGTTCTTTCGCGAAAAACTTCAATTTGTCTCGCGCGTTCCGTATCGTACCAGGATCTGCCTCGCCCGGGTAATATGCATACAGGCGAATTCTCCTCGGTGAAAATTATTCCCAACTGCACGGTGCTCCTCAAAACGAGTCGCGTACCTTTTTCTTTCGTATCATTTCGTTTTGATTGGGAAGAAAGTGTGGTACGAGTGTAGGTCTTCGAAAAGGTCCACGGGTTTTGGATTATTTAGTGCGATTTTTCTGATAGGCGGAGAGGTATTTGAGCGTGCGGATGATTGCGATCGATCGAATGGAAAGGCATCGAATTCGAATTCCGTCCATTACCTCTGGTTTTTTCATGTGATATGTATATTATTGTTCTGATGGTTAGGAACTCACCTTAAAGGGTAGGCTTTAGGTCAAATGAACTTAGGAATGGGTGTCGAAAATGAATTACAAAAAAAAATTGTTGGATTGTGCGCCTAATGGCAATGAGAATCGTTGATGAAAGTACTTTTGTACGTAGCATTGAGCACGCGTTGTGGAAATTGTGAGAATAATCGATGGAGTGATTCGGAAAGCATTGTTGTTCCTGGTGTCTCACATATTTCCGGGTAACTCGCAAATAAACCTTCTAAGATAAACCGTCTCATTCCTCGCCTTCTTTTATAAACTACGGCCGATTGAAAAGTTAAAAGGACGGCTCGATGGAGGAATTGAAAAATATTGATATTTTGCGCAAAACCCACGAAGGTTGGACATTAATTACTCTGTTTTCACTATTAACAACGAAAGCATTCTTCGCGAAGCACGCGACGCTTAAAGATTACCTCGCGCATTGTGCCCCAGGTGCTGCATAACTCTTTTCACGCGGAAAGGAGAAAACAATTATTTACGCAAACTGATTGTATACACACACGTGTACGTTAAAGCCGATATTTGCCCAATCTCCAAACGTCCTTACGCATTACGATCCGCCGGCTATAATTAATTTGTTTACCCAAAAACGCGTCCAATCGACCAGCATCGATGTTGTCAAAGACGTTAATACCTCGAGGGACGATATTCTTTCCGATCGCACGACGACAATTGATCGACGGCTGAGAACGATGCGAAGAACTAAAAATTATTTTACATACCGAAAATGATTTCGCTCGACTCGACATCGATCGCACTGGGAGAACGAAAGGAACCATATTTACTGCGCATGCGCGTCGGCGATAGTTGATACGAATGTCGAAACGTAACTCTTAAGACGTAGACCAGCCGCGAGATATTGTCCTTGGCTTATCGCTAGCGACGACAGACACATTCGCACTGTCAACAGCCGTTTAACGAACGTCAGTCGGGAGCAGAAATAGACGGCGATCGTGTCAAATGGGACACGATTCTATTATCGGATATTTCTGATGGTTAACGCGTTCACATTTCCGCTGTAATTCATTCCTGTACCTGTGTTATGTGTTGAAAAATCACTCAACGTAATACTAATGGGTGTAAAAAATTGAAGACAGGTTTTAAAATTGTTTCAATTTTTATTCCGCTCTAAATTGTATTATTTAGGTGGGGAAGGGAGAAAGGAAGATCTAAGGGAAGGGATGCAATAGGATAATATATAAGGAAATAATGATATATGATAGACTCACCAGAATATGTAGCACTACTTTATTTCAATATGTTAGATACAGTTAAGCGGATAAATATGGAGATACACGTGTCTATGAAAATGTTTCAATGCGTTACACTATTCTACGGTCTATTCACTACAGCGATCGGTTTCTCACTGCCTTACCAAACGTAGGCCTGAGGAATTTGGTCTCTCACGCGCTGCGTATATACTCGTATGGATATAAACAAAAGGGCGCCTTATGCTCGCTTGGAATACTTCGATCGAAGGACGCCTCGTGTCCACTTAGGAGCTCGTCTAGCCAATAATATTTACGGGCTCTTACCGTCTTATTTTCCAAAAATGCTTACAACCATATATTTTCTTTCTTTCATAGCGTGAATGGAAAATAATATTAAACGTAATTGTGGGAGGTGCACGTAGAATGGAATAAGTTTGAATAATGTAAACGATAAAACTCGTTTAGAATTAGACCATTCGTGCTAAGTCAATATCCTCCTAGCGTTACATTTAGTTATCTTCCATTATTCTCATTCTTTCAAACCAACCTTATCTTATACGCACATTCCCACGATCATTACCATCGTTATCAGCATTTCCCTCTCACAGTACTCAATACAGAACAGTTTTACGAAGTTTCGCTTATGACGCACACCCCACTCTCGCTTCGATGCTCCAATCGTGGCACTCGAGTTAAACAATTACCATCGCAAATCCTCCATCCGGTGTACCAAGCACGAGATTAAGACGGCGCGCGTCAGGTCGGAGCGGTGCAATTCGCACAATTAGCCCTTAAACCGCATTCTCGGTCGTTCGTCGGCTTCGACGCGGCTTATCCCGCCCGTCTGATTTCCCGCAAGAACGTCCGCATGAATGAATCCGGGGGAACAAAAAGGAGAACCGCCCCTTTTTTCCGCCCCCTTCTCCCCCCTCCTCTGCCCCCCCCCTCCCCCCACCGTGGAAACTGGAATCGACACAATGCAGACGGAATACCCTCGACTTCGTCGCAGTCGAGGCGGTTGCCTGGCAAAGAAAGAGACGCCACCGGAAATCATCATTCCCGGCGGGAGTTTTAATCGAAAGAAAACCGGAATACCGCGCCAACCGGCGCGAGCTGACTGACAATGAGAGAATGCTGTCTCGTATTTTTCATGCCCGGAGCCTGTTCCTCCTTCCGCCGATTAATTAATCGAATCGCCGTTACGGGACGGTACCGCGAATCGAGACGAAGCATCGTCCGTCGATCGGGACGATTTACGGGGATTCAGGTTGGATCGGCGCTGGTACGCACGATTTCCGGGCAGGAGGTGCGCCATGGTAATAAAGCTAATGCGAGATTATGACCGGTTAGATCCGATTGGGTCATGGAACCAGGATGACCAGGATTTTGGTTTGTATCGCGAGAGTATATGGTCTTGAGTGGATTGGCGTGGAATAGTGTGAGGTAGGTTTTATTGAAAGAGCTATGGTCGAATTCGTGCGATTGGTTAAGAAATATAGGCATTGTAAAATTCCATCGTTTCTCTTAGGATGTGTCCCGTGGAAGGGAAATGCTATGAGGAATATCCGCGGAACGCTACCAGATGGTGCTCAAGATCAGAATTTTCTATAAATATTAGCGTCGTAATGATATTCGTATTTTTTACCTGGCCTGATAAAGAGCATTGCTCTGAAAGACATGATTGAAATAATGAGAGAGAAAAATATGTGGATAGGTTTATCAGCGACGGTATCAGCCGTGTAATTGAATTTTTTGTTATTCTTATCGAGGTTCTAACGGTATGGAATGGTCGAGTGAATGAAGCGATTGGCGTAAAGAAATGTGTGATTTAATGCTACTATTACAATCGATACAGAAATATTATTTCCCTCGTGGTTTTTCGATTTGCGATGAAACGACGATTTCTTCGTCGAAAAGTCGGGGGATTGCGCCTCATCGTTCTATTCGAGGCTAACGGAAAACCATTGGTTTTTGCCAACTGCGTCGCGGTGAACGCAAAATCGCCGCGGGGCATAAATCTCTATAAATGGCAGACAAAATATTAATCGTGCATTACATCGGATAATGACGATGTTGATCGAGAGAAAACTTAATTTTCCTTGTGCCAAGATTAATATTGATTTGTATGAGGCGGAACTACATGATTAGGTATGAGTCGATAAAGAGGGATTCGTCGAACAAGTCTAGAGTTCTGTTTAATACGAACATAGGATCGATGCACATTTTCTGCGCGATAATATTTACTTTGATTAATTACAGCCTTTGCGATGCCCGATCGCTTATTTCACGTCGGCCGAAATTGTTTTCGTTCGAAATATGAAAACTTCTTTCCGTATGGCACATCGATACGCATATTGAATTCTTGACAATTCCATGAAAATATCAAAATATTTGCGCAACTGGAAGATTTGTAATCTATTTTTGAAAGGCCGAATAAGAAAATACTTCTTTCCCTTAGAATACCCGATACATATTTCAGCGTATAATATTTTTGTGGAAATTTTCAAATCTAACCAACGGTGCTGACGTAGGTGAGACAATATTGTATTCTAAGAAGGCACGTGAAAACGTACGTTTGCCATAAGTTTGTATCCAAAATGTACATCCTGAAATCTCGATGTGCCATCGAAATACCCTCAAACCATTTGCTCTCCGATGCGCCCTCTATAATATTTAAATCATCGCGAACCACGATAAGCATTGTCGCTCGATAAAATCAGAATACAAACGAAAAAATCTCTGCAATACAAAATTACACCCCTCCTTCAACCAACAAAACGTGCATTTATCCTCTCCCAAAATAACGACGAAAACATCCACTGCATTAAACTTTATTTCCTCAAGATCGATACAAACCTGTACCACGATATTCGCTCTTACCCATTAACAATAATCAACGTACAAAATTCACATCCCGCAATCCCGAAGGGGTCCCGCACCAAAGAACCAAATATCCCACGATTAAACCATACAAACGAAAGCCTCCTCCTCCATCTCTCCATTCCCGCTCAAGATCGTCCAATTACTCGAAACAAACGAATCTCCGCGCAATGAACGAACATTACTCGATCCCGCTCCGAAATCGAGCATGCGATACTTCCACTCGAACTCGAAATCCACATCGGGGAGAGCACTCTCCGAATTCTCCAGGCTCGACGAAACCCGACACCGAGAATTGGAGTCGATCCAAGGCTGGGGACGCGGCGTTCGCCGGTGGTCGATCTAAACGCAGATTCGGCCCGGGAGGATCTAAAGGTGGACGAAAACAATGGCTCTAACAGGAGCGCGGTGCCTCGTGGCCCGATAGGTTTTACCACGGCGACGATATCGTGCCCGGCACGTACACCAGCTGGTCCAACTTCTTGTCCACCGCCGACAGCTGCAACGAAAACGAAAAATCTGAATCGGAATCGGCGAGAGCAAGAACCCTGCCTCGCCTGGAGGAGGCCAGGAGCTCGAGGGGCCTGGGGGAGGCTGGAGGGAGGGGGGAGGGAGGGCAGAATGAAAGAGGAGGGGGGGGGGGGGGGGGGGGGCCGGCGGGGGGGCGCGCGCGCCCCCCCCCCCCCCCCCCCCCCCCCCCCCCCCCCCCCCCCCCCCCAGGGAACCGCGATGCAGCCGGACGCGAGGGGATTGGGTGCAACGAAATGCACCGTGCAAAAAGCTTGGTATCCTGCCGTAGCTCTCATCCCGGAGGGGTGCGCCCGGACAATCGTCCAAATTGAGCGGCTCATCCATATTTTAATTAGGTTAATTTGAACCGCTTTTTTCCCTCGGAATTGCCCCGATCGAACGTGCTGACCGTAATGTTCTTATGATTTGTAACCGGAGGATGCGTACGAACTGACGCTTTCGAGGGATCGCGCATGCGCACCGATCGTGCGGAGACAGGGCCTTGGATAATCGTCGTTGGTAATTTACGATGCTCGCGCAAGATCATGGATCTGGCCGATCGAACGATTCGTAAGGATATTCCGAGATTTGTCGGAGTGCGTGCAATGAGGTTTTAGGTTTTGGTACCTCGAGGGTTTGAGATGTATGACTATAGGGTGTTTTGTGATGGTTATATCAATCACGTATTCGGGATAAATAGATCGATGGTTGATTTATGATGTGTTGCTCTTCCGCGTGTTACGTCGAGCGACACCGCTGTTGTCGATTTTAGTCTTCAAATAAGCGTTTCGTGAAGAGAGAGAGGGAGAGAGAGAGTTTGAATAACATCGATGTTCGCAACTGCGATGCTGATAGCCTTCGAGTGGCCCTCGTGTCGATCGAGGTCTATTAGTCCAATAGTTTCTTGTTTAAATACACGCGAGTTTATGCAGCGCTTGGACTAGCCTATTCAGGTGCTTCGTCGATCTGCCGCATAACAAAAGTCCATACGCGGAAAAAAAATATTGTACCATATGAAAATGACAGAGGTATAAATATTTCTTGAAAGGATTTATGACGTTGAATGTCCAAGGGAAACAGTACAAAGTAAAGAAACAGATGACCAACGGATGTACAATATTATAGAATAAATCGAAATGTTTTTCCGAGGGAGTGTATCGATTAGAGTTATAATAATCCTCTGCCCTATTGGAGTCTATCAAGTGTAGATTGATTTGCTAGAATTTGGCTGTCGGACCAGTAGTTCGACTTTTGTACACAGACCTGGTCGTGGATATTTCTCAATTATTCGGTAATTCTTGAGAAGCAAATTATTGAAACTAAAATAATAATAAAAAAATATGAGCGTACTTTTTCTGTTTCTTTATGGACGTGATTTTATTATTTATAAACAATAAGAATAATTTCTCGAAATTCAAGGTAACCCATTTGATACAATTACGCACTAAAACTCACACATCTTCAGGAGTATGTTTCGTCATCCGCTGCTGCTGAATAAATTAAATCCGATATTAAAAAAGCGAAATCATTTACGCTTGTTTATAAAATATCAATTTCGTTCCTACAACTTCTCTAGAACATTTCCAAAAATTATATAATCTTATCAAATAAAATTGCGTTTTTATAATAATACAAACCAACACTCCAATAATATTCGGCACCCAAATATTAATCACCATTTCACGAACTATCGATCTTTACAGTTTACAAACCACCAATTCTATTAAAGAGCATAATGTACGACTAACACGCGCGGTTTACAAAAAGTGGAACAACATCGATTCTTCTCAATGTATTTTAACGCTCGTGCGAGCAGGCGTGATTGCTTAATCGAGCATTAAGATTGATCGACATTGTGTTCGAATGTTTTTATTTATCGCTTCGGTTCTTATCGAATGAAATGCACGCGATCATTACGCTTGACATATTCTTGCGATGATTCCGCAAGGAATATCGATTGCGTCGAAGGACACGTATGATCCTGCATTATCCTCGTAGGCATGCGGGATGATCCTTCTTTGTCGAAGGAGCCTCTTGGGTATCTTTGATCGGTGAAAGGATGCCGAGCTCCTCCACCGCGGCGGTAGATGTCGGAGAGAGTTAAATATGCCCTTACCTTCATATTTCTACATCGCTTAAACGAACCTTGTAACGAGGATTATCTTTTTCAATTAACTGATTTTTTATGCGATTTTATTTATCAGATCATTTTTCCCATGCTCGAATGGGTTAATTATATTTTGTCTCGTGATAACACGATAAGTTATCTACTAAAGTTATGTACCGATATTATTAAGTTATTTATTGTGTTAATTATTTAACAAGAATTACTTAGTTTTTCATATTCATTTTAGTAATAATACACGAGCTGTTAAGTATCTTCCACACGGTAAGCAAGGGAGTATGGATTAATCTTCTGACGGTATTAATTTTTGGCTTTAGTAAATTTTTGATACTTTTATCCTGCTTTATTATTATAACTTGAAATTAATTCTAAACCTTATGACAATAGTACGCGTGTTAAAACAATTTAGAAACAACAACCGTAAATTCGAATGTTTTCATTGAATAATTCGATCTTGCACGACAAAGGGCTAACTTAAATTTCAGCATCTTCGGTATATTCAGGTTTCGCTACCTTAACCCGCATACTTTCATTCGATTTAGTGGATAAACGTAACCCAATCCGATCCATCGAAGGTTACCCAACAATTCTCGTACTTCAATGAAAAATAACATTTTTTCTCAGGACTCTTTTCAGCTCTACAATAGCGACAATGCAATTCATCCATGCACTGGGAAGATTTGTAATCAGCGTGAAAAAATACGAACAAATCGAGCGTCAGTCGGCGTTCTGTTTTGACAACTGCTCCGGCCAGCATATAAACCGAGGCTGTTCCGAAGGATGCATCAAAGCGCAATCACTCCTCACGATGAAGGCGTCAGTTGCACTCCTATCTTTCCTGGCTTACCTCGCCGTAGCGTCCTGCGCACCGTCGGAGTCCAGGGTGCTCTCTCGAAACGTTCGAGAGGCCAAGAAGGCCGACCTCGACATTACCGTGGAAGATGCGATTATCCTGAAGAAAAAGAGCCACAGAAAGGGCGGACATAAACACGTAAGCGACGCGTCCCTTTCGATTCCCATCTACGATCTTACCCGAAAGTACAAACTAGCTTCACCGATCCTTCATCCACGCTCATTCTATACCACTACGCTTCTAGTTTATCATCCCTCAACCAACGATTCAAACCCCAAAACACGATTACCCACCATTCCAACGATCCACCCACAAAATAATACAACCCCCACTATCTTCCCACGAAACAACATAACCATTAACATTTTCCATCCAAAACACTACAACCCTTATCCTTTCCCATCAAACATCGTCCATCCACCATCGTCTTCCCACAAAATAGCAAAATCCATCCTCGTCTATCTATAATCCCTCAACCAACGACTCAAACCTCGAAACACGATTACTCACCATTCCAAGGATCCACCCACAAAATAACACCCCCCCCCCACTATCTTCCCACGAAACATCACAACCCTCCTTATTTCTCCCCGAAACAACATAACCATTAACATATCCCACCCAAAACACTACAGCCCCTATCCTTTCCCCATCCAAACATCCACCATCCTCTTCCCGCAAAATAGCATACCATAACGCGTCATTATTACCCCACGAAACAGAGGTACGAGAGCCACGAGGCTCACGATGGCGGCGGTTGGGGGGGCGGCGGCGGTGGCGGCGGTGGTGGAGGCGGCGGCTGGGGCGGCGGAAGCGGCTGGGGCAGCGGCAGCGGCTGGGGTAGCGGAAGTAGTGGGGCCAGCAGCGGAGCCGGAAGCGGTTCGGGACACGGGGATGGAGGTGGAATCATCGGAGGTGGCGGCGGTCCTGGTGGAGGTGGCGCGACAGGAGGCGGGTCTGGCGGGTCTGGCGGGTCTGGCGGGTCTGGAGGAAGCGGAGGCGGTGGAGGAAAGGACGGTGGCGTGGGTGGAGGTGGCGTAGAGGGAGGCGCCGCTGGCGGAGGTGGCGTGGGCGGAGATGGCACGGGCGCGGGTGGCGCGGGTGCGGGTGGTCCAGGAGGTGGCGGCGCTGGTGGAGAGGCGGGGGGAGAAGTAATCGGCGGCGGAAGACGAGGCGGCAGGCGCAAATCTCCTCCTCTGCTCGACGCTCATTTGGGCAAGGTTCTCCAGGCCACGGTCGACGTGCCTCTCCTGAGAGACGGGAATCTGCAGAATGTGCTGACGGCCGTGGGCGGCGGCCTCGCGAAGATCGTTGGTAGCTTAGGTTTGTAAGAATCCAGCGTGGAGTAGCTGCTTCCTATCCTAGGATTATATTCGACGTGCATCTAAGTATACGATGTAAAATTGACTTCTATTTATCTATATTCGATACAAGATATTGTTGCTAAGAGATACGGTGTGTTTTGATGTATAAAATGCTTGAGAAAGGAGAATAAAGGTATAAGTTCGATACAAGTATAATGGTTCGTTAATGCAAGACCCTCGCTTACCTTTCATCGATGGCGGCGGTCCGGGGGGGGGGGGATTCTTGGGGAGGGTAATGGGAAGAAACTGCGAAAGGAATTCCAGAGAATAGTAGATATGGTATATTCAACTTTAACTAATATCCCATAATAATAGTCATATGTATGTATAATCGTATAGATAATGCCGTCGCAAATGTACAATATTTGACAGGTTGAATATTACGCACGATTCGTTAAAATAGTATTAGTACTTATACACGTACAACGTATGTACCGTACCTTGGTCCATCCCACGGTCATCGAACACACCCTCCAAGCCCCGCGATCGTATTCCCACCCTGAATGCCCGGTCGTTGCAGCGAACACGGCGGATGGACCGCGAAAAATGTACGGTTACAAGCTCGAGCTAAGTCCTAAGAGCGTCGTAAACTCTCCAGAGCGCGCTATCCACACGTTATAATTGGAAGGACACTTGCAAAATATCTTTGCCGCGGAGAAAAAAAAATCATCCTATCGCGTTGCGTCGTGAGTGTCGAGAAGTATTACGACGTTGATCGGTGCGCACGGTAACGTTTCGGGTTTCGCTCGCTTGCCGAATGAACGGCGTCGATTGGCGGACTACGAAGAGGCCCAGGCACGATCGCTACTCCAATCGTCCCCAAAGATGGACCGAATAAATCATTCGGCGGTCCTTTCGCTATTCAAATCGTTCCGACGATGGACGCGATGATTCGTTCGAAGATCGTTTCGCTATTTTTTTTTCCCCTTAAATATCGTGGGATTCAATTGCTTTTACCATTCGCTCTCGCTACTTAAATCCTGTCCACGATGGGCACGATAATTTACACGATGATCATTGTCTCCATCGTCGTTTCGCTATTCGAATCGTATCGACGATGGACTTATTCGACCAGCAGGGTCCTTTGACCCATTGACTGCCAACTACGAGATATCTCGTAGCGTGCGCTGCAAGTTTAGATTAACCGCGAAACCCTGGCACCCGGGGCAAGACGCGCTAAATTTGCGTGGCAGTCAATGGGTTCGCTCGTTTCCACGACGGTCTCCACGATTCTTTCGACCATCCCGCCTTTCTACCATCGCTTCGAACGAGGCGTCGCTCGCGACGATTGTTTCGACGACCTCCTGGACCCCCGATTCTCTCGTCCGCTCGTACCACCCTCGTCGTTCTTATTGCAATTGTCAGCGAAGTACGGAGGCGAGACGGTTACCGATAGTGATACGCCATGCTGTACACGATAACGGTGTGATTCGTAGATACATGCTATTCGATAAGTATCGCGATTAACGGTATCCCTCGCGTTAACTTACTGGATTAACGTTAACATTAGCGTTACCTCATGTACATATTATATCGTGTCGTATTGTAATAGCTTGACCATAGTATTAATTAATATTATTCGCGTCGATAAACTAGATAGTAATAGTAAAAACAGAGTTTTCCATTTCATCTTTATTGGGCGCTAGGGACGATTTCGACGATCGAACGGGCATCCGGGGTATCGTTTCCGGTCCACGAAGTCGGCCCGGCGCTTTACGGCAAGTCAACAGTATTGTCGACGATGTACTACTAGCGGATAGTATAGGCAACTACGGTGATATGATTGAGTTTCAGTAAATCTCGTTTCCGTAGCTTCAAACGATTTGGTCGTGGCTCCTTCCTTAACGAACAATTCATCGGGAAAGTATGCCTGGAATTCACCCTTTCCCTTCGTTTTTCTCTCCGTTCCTCGAGAATGCCTCGACGTCCACCGCATCAACACCCGAATCTGCTCATCGTTTCCTCGATATTGTTTAAAAGCTGCTGTAATTCAGCGTGGATACTGTTTCACATTAAACCACCGAAACTGTGAAAATAATCCACATTTGAAACTGTGCAAGTCATTGAATGGATTTATCCGTTTCCTTTTCTCGCTGCTAAAATAGGCTCGAGATCATTATATTATCGCGAATCCTCGGAAATATCGAGGCATCGAGGTGTTGGGCGAAGAACGTCGGGCGATCTCCTCGATTCGTCTCTCGTGATTAATCGGCGTGCCTTACGACCATTAATCGAGAATCCAAATCCGTGGTCGATGCAGGTTTAGCGACTGTTTACAAAACGAACCTGTTCGTTAAACTGTTTGCAACGAACGTTTAACCAAATCCACACCGCGAGGTACGACCGAAACCTTTGAAGCCAGATCACGCCGCTGGTAAGACGCGCCCAGTAGAATCAGCGCCGATAGAGTTACGTCGATAGAGAGATCATCGAAAAATATAAAACGTGGACTTTGGTCGCTCTGTAAATAAATCTTTAGGTCCGGATTCCCTTCCAAGATATATTATAGACGTTATATCCTAACGGTGTGTGCACGCCTCACACCATTGGTCTGTTCACCATTCTGTAAAGACTACGGATTGATTGTTGCGCAGAGTAAAACGAGATCATGGCTTCGGCGTCGATCCAACGCGTCAACGCGAATAACGATCCCTCGTTCGTTCGTCGCGTCGAACGTTAACGCGCTCGTGGACTTCGATTCCCTACGCGGCATTCGCTCTCACGCTCACGTATGCGACGCACGAGTTTGTACGGCGCAAATCTATAAGCCACGTTATCTCGCGATTATACGCAACGTGAAAATCCCCACGATCGTATGCAACGCGCAATTTTGATACTATCGTGCGCTCAAGCGTGATCGCCGATCGGTTCAGCGAGTATTTCCATCTTTGTCCTCGATCGAGCCTCTCCCGTCCGCGAACGCGTTAATCGCCTCGATCCTCCTCGATCCCAGACATCCATCATCGATCGACGCAGGCGCGCCCCTTGTAATTGTACGGCATCGTTACTCTAAATATATCGGACAAGTGTGATCCCGATGAGAAAAGAAAGCCCACGAATTTAGAAGATCGACACGTTTGGTCCAGGGAGTAGTCATATCTGGAATTGCGGCCGACGATCGCTGCGCGGGATGGCGCAGGGGAGATCGCGCCCTTTCCCGAATAGTATCCTTCACCGATACCCAAAATCAATGTACGAACCGTGTGTCCTTAAATAGTACGATGAAATAAAAGGTACGCGCGAAGTAGCATAGGTAACACATTCAGTATCGCCCTGGTTTCACGACATCGGAAGTATCGGGAAGCATCGCCCTCCTCTTTTGCACGACAAATCGATGAACGCTGCAAAAAATGAGAGGAAAAGAAAAACTGAGCCGATTCTCAAGGTTCTTTCATTATTCGATAATTTTTGATATTAGCGACAAAACGCGATATTTCGAGCGACGATATTTCCCGATCCTTCCGATGAATTTCCAAACGTCAATTTCAGAATTTTCCTTTCGATGGTTGGGAAAGAAAAATCGGCTTGTCGGGTTCTCGCACACTTTCTCTCTCGCTCTCTCTTTTTCGCTCTCTCTCTCTCTCTCTCGCTCTCTCTCTCTCTCTCTCTCTCTCTCTCTCCCTTCCTTTTCAACCGATACACGCTGCATGCGTTTAAGTGCGTTCCTCTTGCAAGGTGTCGAACGAAGTAACAGTCACGCTACAGAAATAAGAATCGTCACGCCTTTACGCACACCTAGGACTCGAAGTACTCTACACGCGTAGATTAAGACTGTTTTTACAATAATAGAATTACAAGCTATCGCGTTAAATTACCTATCTGTATGTCTCGTCATGCATTTGAATCACAGAAAGATAAAAATAATAAAGCTTACTCCGCCCTGGTCTCGGCAAGTTTCCAACGTGCGACGCGCACCCTCGTTGCCCCAACGTCCGCGGTTCATGAGACCTTCCGAGCTAAGGATGTACGCGATGATATCGGCTAAGTTCAAATCACTAGGCTCTAGGAGTGAATACACACAGGAAATTTCGATAGTATTCTACAATGTAAATCGCTATCCCGCCTAAGGACTACCGCTTAATTAGGTACCTTCTAGTATCGTTCGAACGTACTCGACTAAACTATGGAGAGCGTAGAAAAGTTTTTACACTAGTCCGATCTGAGGTGGATGCAAAAGTTGGATGTACGATCCGCGTCTTCGAACGTACCCTGCAAATTCCTTCGATTCTCATTTATTCCTCCACGTTTGGGGAAAAACCCAAATGAGTCAGCGTGAATCAGCATCGCGAATTTTCAAAGGCGGCGGGATCGTACACCCAGATTCCGTATCCGCCCCGAAAGCTGCGTTACACAGTGATTTATGATGATTAATGTTAAACGAGACTACTCTAGAATAGGAGGATGAAACGTCGAGAGATCGGTCCTGGACGTTTTCACCGTAAATCAAAGCGGAGGCATTCAAGGTTTTGCGATAGTAAGACTTGCTCGAATCGAATGAAACTATCTAAGTTCCTCGTCAAACTAGATTGTGTGTTTATCACATTCTAAGCTGCGATTAGCAGAGAGTCCGTATGAGTCGTTAACTCTAATTAGATTAATTACTTCACCCGAGCTACGTTGCTCGAACGCTATCATATCGCTACGAACGCTACGAGATCGAGTGTCTTAAATAACGCCCTTCCTATCTCCTTCGAATATGTGCACGGGTGTATTTATAAGGTATACGTATCTACATATAGATAACTCGCAACCGTGCGCATGCGCACGGCGACTTGTACTAAAGTTATAAACTATATTACACGAATTTTCGGCCGATTCACGAACACTACTTGCGTTTCAATAGTTCTGCAGAAACAATTTGCAATCTTCATCGATACGCCGTTATCCGATTGGTTTCTTCCCTATGCGCACAGATGCCCGCTCATGCGTATGCACCTACGTGAGTTCGAGACACGCGCGCGTGTGTGTGTGTGTGTGTACCAATAAAGCCTGAAAATTTCTTCCGCGCATTTACGTACGTCTACACATGTACATGTACATTTTTATATACCCCTCGTGATCCCTGTGCAAATTTACTGTGTCGGGGATTTATCGTTTGGGTGAAACGTATTTTAATATTCGATTCAAATAGGCGCACTGTCTCGTGTGCTTTGTCGAATATATTTAATTTGAACGGATATCGCTCCTAATTTAGGGGGAAAAAGATAAGAAACGGAAGAACGACGATCGAGGAAAACTTAGAAAAGTATTTTCGTAAACGTTGTTCTACTTATAAAATTCGATTATGCGTGCTAATTCATCGTGTATTTGCCCTCGATCGCCCGACGTTGGTTTCACGAAACCAGGACTAGCCCAAACTTTTGATTATATTTACTTCGTCGCCTCAAACTTCTTTACCTTTGTCGCACTGCGCGTAAATAGCGATGGTTAAGAATTTTTCAAAATCCGCGATAAAAGTGTCTTATCGTCAAAGAACTATATATCGTTTACGTAAACCGCATTGAAAAATATCTTCCGCCTGTTTGAGATAAACTGAAAAGTTTCTTCGCGCGGAATCTTAAGTATAAAAATTCGAGGAATCATCCTCCTTGGTATAACGATAAGAAATATTCGACAATGATAAAAGCAAAATAGATCGACCGTCGATGTATCGGTGTAAGACTTTCAGAAGTTTAGCTTTGATCAACGTTAAAGCAATTATTTTTTTTTTGACAGTACTAAAGAACGCACCGTACCTTTCGCAGTCAGAATTTTTCCTAGCAGGCCATTAAAAAGAAATTCAATATATTAGAATAACGTACTAGCTTATATTCACATTGTTGATTGTCTCTACTCATACTTGACTATACCATGCTTACATCACATCGTTCCTTATAACTTAACGACCCGATCATAATCTGTATCCTCCCTCTGTATAATTGTAACATGGTCAAATACAAATTCACCAATTCAGGCTGTCTGTGTGCACATCGGAAATTTCCCGTAAAACCACTTAAATGCTTGCAAGATATCCCGGTAGAAAATGTATACGAATCAGAAATTCATTCGCCATTGTTCGATCAAAGTGGCGTCCACATTCTCGATCCCCTTTTCATCAAAAAATACCCTCGCTCCATTAATCGATAAACATGCCCAACCGAGAGGCACTCGAGCGCGTCGTTTGAATTTCGACTTCGATCGAAAATCGCCTGTTGTCTCCTTATGACGTGAACGTAAAGGGCAATGTTCGTACTTAATGTACATATCTTTCGTATCGCGTAACATCGTTCAGTCTTCGTTTCGATTACGTAGGATGAAACCAAAGCTTCGTTCGGTGATAATTAACCTGGGTTTGATGAACTTTCGGACATATTGGCCTTTCCTAGTGTGATTGGTCGTTTTATTTATTTATTTATTTATTTCTTTTTTTTTTCGTCACTTTTGATCGATGACGAAAGACGCGTGAAAGTTGTACTTTTGTAAGGTAATCCAACCATAAACGCAAGCCTGCTCTTTCTCTTGCGAATTAAATAATAATATAAAGCGTTTTCGGTTACATCATTGAAAAAACTGCTCGCTCCGGTCGCACCATCGGGACTCGTATTGCCATCGTAGCTGAATAATCTACTACATTCACTACGCCGTCTATGTAATCTTACGCTATACCCTAGTTATTAATCGTGTCATAGTGAAGTGAATGAGTGAGAGGCACCAGAGAATGTGTATTATACGCTCGTAAATGTTTAAGCGGATTTTAAAGAGTATCCCCTCTCTCGATTCGTCACTAGTCGCAGCGAAAAGTGGTAAAAACGTCAAAAATCAAATAGCCAAAGGGGTAGACCACAATAAGCCCGGAATATTATCATAGTAAAGACTAATATTATTCGTATAACACGTGCATACTACACGAATCTGGTATTATTCAACATCGGGTAAATTCAACAACGAAACGATAAAGAAACGATAAGTGGATCATCTGACATTCGTGAAATGACCATTTCGATTTACAATAATCCACAGACACGAAAGGATATCGTATGCCATACAATAGAAGACGCGAATGAAAACTTAATATTCAGGATGGACCGGAAAGAACTGAGAGGCATTGGCTAAAAAACCAATAGCACGATGGAACGACTTCGCTTCGCGAATCTGAAGATACTCTGAAAAGCCGCTTCGATCGAAAATGTTTCTACGTCTACCTTCGCCCTGCGTATTTACACAGACGTACACGTACTAGACACGTATATACAGACGTATGTACTAGACATTAGATGTACTCAGTGCAACGTTTCACCCGACAAAAGAGCTTTCTAGATACAAAGAGGCGCGATCCGCCAGACACGGATGATAAACTAACCGAGAACTTTGGCCGGCGCGACGAATAATTCGCATGGCTTCACGCTTGGGACAGGAGAGTCTCGTCCTCGAGAAGAGGCATGCTAAATTGGACAGTTTATCGGAGTTCATCTCATCGGAACTAATTGTTTAAACGTCGTTCGTTTTGCTCAACGCATTGCGCACGGTTCAGGAGGAATTTCGCGTTTGTGCTTCATCGTGCTTGCGCATCGATGATTTCACGAGTCAAAGATATTTCCCTTTTTTCTCCTAAATTAGCCCGACAAAGAAATTTAGATGATAACCTGGTGTGAAGGGTTTTAAAGCGAATCGTATATCGTAATGTCACTCTGTCGACTGAAATTCTAACTCGAATAATACCAGATGAAGAATTTAAATTATTAAGCGTGAGAACGAACTGCTCGCTGAGACCACAAATTCGCGAGTCGTCTTCGAATCGTACATTGTTTAAATTTCTTATTCGGCGATAAAAGTCATAAAAGCTAAGTATAGCGACACGTATTTTCTATATCTAGAAAAACATCGAAATCGATGCGGAGTCTATTTTTGATCTTAATCAATTCCCCAAAAATAAAAAAAGAAAATAAATGCAAAGGCAAGGAACCGTACGCAATGCCCTCTCGAGACAAAAGGAAAGCCGCACGTCCGAAGGAATTACGCTCGAGTTGACCGAAAAAACGGGAACCAAGGCATAAAAACGTACGCGCTTCTCGCGATAGTCGCTCTTAATGTGCCGTAGCCGATAACCTACGTATAAAATATAAATATATTTATATGCAGAATAAATCTGATATCTTTGTGGTATGTACAAGACCCCATAGCGTGTCCTTAAACGTACGATTTCTCTACATTGTACAGTCCTGAGTCGTGTACGTAATGGTTCAGGAATAATCGATTAAATCCATATGCATATCGAAGACTAATATTATGGATGCGTAACCTATCAACGTCACCGTAGGCTTACGCTCTACGCGATATATTGCTCTTAAGTTACCAAGCGCTGTAGGGTAGAAGGAGATGCCATAAAAAATGGAGAGCCTTACGAAGAGCAAGCATTTACCCCCTTACGATCGCGTTTGTGCTAGACTGAAAAAAGTATCGACTAAGAACGATAACACGATGCCTTAGTTAGAACGCTTACGCAATCGCATTCACTCGAGGGATATATATATATATATATATGCGCGTATATTTAAAAGTCCGCGATAATTAAGGCGCAGTTAATTGATCTTTTATTACTGACCAGCAGAAACTAGAAATTAAATGGTAAGCCTAAGTATTCTGATCTAGGAAGTTTTATTTGCTTATTGTTCCTCTTTCTTCTTCATTTTCTTCGCTTCTTGTTTTTTTTTTTTTTTCTTTATTATTCCTAGTTGGCCCGAATGATGTTCCCAATACGTTTACCCATTCTTTCGGCGAACCTTCGTAATATGGAACAGCGTCGATTGCTTTTTACGCGAAACGAATCCGTCTGCGTCCCTACGAGTCTTAATCCACCGAATTATCATTAGCCTTACTTACGCTTTTAATCGATCATAGTTTCGCGCGCTCCCGGAGCACCGGGAACTAGGTAGGACTTGCGAGATCTCCCGAAGCATCGATTCGACGATGCTCAGCGCTGCCATCAGGGTTAACCAGTATCCTTTTCTGTGCGTTTAACTTCATCGCTCGTGATCGACGCGCGAGGACCTGCGATCCACGATGAAAAGCGTCTTCGTACTGGCGCGCGTTTCCCCTCGAGTTGCCTTCGTCGCCTGGTAGCAGCCCGGAACCTTGGATCTCCTGCCAGAGTCCAAGGATCGTCTTCGAACTGCCGACGACTTTCGAGGATGTGGTTCGTTCGATGGATCGAAGGATAAAGAAGGAAACGATCGCTTCGACGCGCTTCTTCGTTATCTCGAACTTGGACCGCTTTTTCCACTCTGGACAACACCTGCTGGAGTCGTGTTAAGACCTCCTCGGCTCATCGTTCACCCGCTTCGAGCTTCGACAGTGGAATCGACTCGTTGCTTTATCCTCGAGATCTACGTTGGTCGGCTCTTCATTCAAGACCTGATCGCGGTTCCTTATAATATATTTATCCTTAGACTCTTTCGAATCTCGAGATGCACCTGTTTTATTCTGGATTTCATGTTGATAGGTGTTAAGGCGGATGCTCTTTCACGCTCTTGCTATTCTTTAAACATTTACGCGATGTACTCGTTTCTTCATTGTTTAGAATCTTGATGTTATTCGTGTCGAACTCTGCCGTTTTATTTTCAGGATTAATGTTTATCGATGCCATAATGCAAGGTCTTGCGTTTCGATTTAGCTTCGCGTCGCTGTTTTTGGAGATACCATGAATTTGCGCTGTTCCCTTGACTACTGATAAATTTCGATTCCTCGATCTTGCCATCCGTTTCAGCGTATTTCGCTCGCCATCTCATCCTCGAAGTCAAGCTCGATGGATATCGAGGCGTAGCCTCGATTAAAACCTTCCTATCGGTCATTCACGATGTTCCCAACTGGCGCGCTGCTTCGATAACTTCGGGAAACTTGCATCGATTTGTGAGTGCCTCTTCAATTTCAGCAAGTCCAACTTTCGCTTCTCAATCTTCTCCGATTCACCATTAAAGGGAACCCTCGCGATTGCGAGGATGCATCGCGTTTGATCTAGCAAAATCCCTCCAAACTTCAATACTTATCCGATCCCTCGCGAATCTCATCTTTTATCCCGAAGGTGTTCTCGAGCACCAAACTTTCTCCGCCGCTTTATTAGATTCCCGAACTTTTATCACTCCTCACTTTTGTCGCGACGAGCTCGGTACGAGCGTTAACCGATGCGATACCAAGGTGCACCTCTTCGGCATCTTCTCCACCAACGAATCCAACGACCCTCGCGCGAACCTTCCCGCTTCCAAGGGTTCGCACGAGGACCGCGAGGAAAGATCGAACTCAGGTGCTCTTGCTGAGCATCTTCGGCACGACAGTGGTTATGGTTACTCGAGGAAGAATCCAGGGGTTCCTGCGGGACCCCAAAACGGACGACACGAGCTCACCGGGGGCTTTCTGTTACACGTCGTCCTCCATACTCCTCAGCGGTATCTGCTGCTTTTGCGCCATGGCGTTCAGGACGTACACCAACTGGTCCAGCTTTTTGTCTATGACGGACAACTGGAATTGGAAAATAAACACCCTGCAGTCGAGTATGTAGCTGGAAAACCGGCTGGGAATCGATGAATCGATATGGCACGCTTGTATGACGAATGGAGGTACGAAAGCGTGGTCGCGATCTCAATGTAAGAGAAAATTCAAAGTTCTTAGAGATCTTGCAATTTCGACAAGTGTATCGGGCGTGCAACTTTGCTTCCGCTGGTCTTTTCCCGAAATTCAAGGCTTTATCCTAAAAAACTGATTATACATTTATGATTCAGAGTATTGTCCATCGTTGGCCACTAATTTCTCGTACAAATCCCGCGTTGGAAAAACCGCCAGTTACCACGAAAATCATGTATGGAAAATCTGCGGAAATCAAGTTGCACGCCTAATGTATCAAAGGATAGAGACGAACGAGACGAGGCCATGCGAATCGTTCTTACACGTAAAGGAGATACGCGAAATGATGAACCAATAGCCAAGGGAACGCTTTGCTTTGACATCGAGGAATGGTAATTTAAGTCTCAAACCTTAACGAGGACCGTGGAGAATTACGGAGAGTTTGGAAGCGTAAGACAATGGCGGAGTGTGCATTCGTAAGTCCTGAGGAGCTGGAAAAAAGTGAACTCACCTGCTGCTCGACTCGGTACAAGCGTGCGCCGATCGTCATGGGCTTCACGTTGCCCGCCCGGTCGATTCCGGCCAGGTAGCTCCCTGGCTTACCCAGGGTCTGATCCAATCTCCTCTGTAACTCCTGCCAAGGCGTAGGATTTGGGATTAGATCGAGGCGGTTACTCGATCGCGAACGAAGCGTCGAACGGGATATAAACTTGTGATATATGTACATGTATACGTGATACATAGTGCGCTTGTAATATATGTACATATATATATATACGTAATACGTAGTGTTTGGATGTAAAGGGCCAATGTCTCTTATATAAGGTTTTCGAGAGCAGCAAATGTCTGATAGATATCCCCTTTTTTTGCGTTGCAAAGTACAAGCCTCGTGTTATACAAAATTTCTCTCTATCCTTCTTCCCAATTGTCGAATAAAAATGATTATATAGAATCGTTTGTACAGTCGCTTCAAAATCGATTCGTTCGATAGACTTTGGCCCTTCTGCTTCCAAGGTATAGATATCTATACATTTATATGCGATGTGCAGAGACAACCGGTAATATCCACGTGTTTTCGCAAGTTTTCGCGCAACTGGGACCGATAGCGCGAAATATGAAGCTTAACCTTGTCAGAAGATTACGAATTATCCTCCACGACTTACGATATCCACGATTCGAAGTGCGAGTCTCCTGCGATTTCTCCACTCTTGATAGGGGCGAATGGGAAATCTGGCGAAATATCCTCGCGGATAAAAAGGCCATAAAAATCATCGGGGCCTTCGTTAAGCACGCACGGCATAAATGCCGCGAGAGCACTTCCGTTAACCTGGTTACCTGCAGTCCCGAAATGACGATAAGCGGAATTATTCCGGATTAACGAGGCGAAAGAGCGCGCCGGATGTTATGGCGTTGTACTTATTCGCCATTCTACCTACGCCCTTGCAACGCCGGCGAATTCGCCACGGAGTTACGGGAGCTTAAGGATATTATCGATTTTCCGGATACATAATAAAGCCCCATCCGCCAGGAGGGCGGGGGCAGGGGCTTCTTCGCCAAACAAAAGGCCGTGCATTCGCGAAAGTTAGACCAGCGCGATTGACATTTTCCCCCTTTTGTAAGGGTATGGGGCGAGGCGTACGGGCGCAATTGTACGGGCGAAATGCGTGGCGGAAGAGCTCAGATCAAACGAGCGCGGAGAAAGGTTTTGCGCGAGAGCGAGGATGGACCGGAGGCGCGTGGAGAATAAAAACCAACCTGTGTTATCGGTATTCTTTTTCGAACGATTAAAGAGGAAGGCTCGATAATCTCTGGACTGAATATACTCCCCCTCGTAACTTTGTAGAGGAGCATGGTATCTGACATTGTTCTTGCATCATCCGGGGTTTGCGGATTTAACACTATTCCTACCAGCCCTTTTCCAGACGGATTGAAGTGTACCGAATATATCCTTACGGAAAAAGAGGACGAAGGAAAAATGTCGATGGATTAATTTATCCGTACGCTGCGAGAAAATCATGAAAAATCTCAGAAGTGACCGCGCCTCAAAGTTCTACGATTTTTCATAGAAATCAGCGAGCGGTTATTTGACCGCTCGTGGTTCGAAGGATACGTAAAGGCCACTGTGTTTGGCAGCGTGTTATATCACGCTGCGTATCGTTAAGATCGTCGTTGTTATTTATGTTGTCTAGATAATAGAGTTCCTTCCATTATATCTCATCGTTCAATTTTCGTTGTTTCACGTAGACGCTATTGTTGGCGCTGTTGCAATTATTTTCGCCTCTTACGCTTCGCCGTGGAGCATCGTCGCTCTGTATTCGGCGCTTTGAAGCGGAGTCGAAAGCACCTCGAGAGAAAGAGAGAGAGAGAGAGAGAGAGAGAGAGAGAGAGAGAGAGAGAGAAGGCGAACCGCGCGGAGAACGAAGTGCGTTCGATAAAAGGGGAAGAAAGCGATGCGGAAAAATCGCGCTTCAGCCTCCGTTTTTCACCCCTGCATTTCTTACTTTCACGATGAAATCCGAATCGAGGTCGTTAATTAGACCGCCCCCTGCATAAATCAGGGGGCGAAAATCCGCAAGCCAAGATACGCGGTTTAAAGGCGATCCCGCGAGCTGCTCCCGTCGACGTGCCGATTAATGGTTCTTACGTCGAGAATCCTCGTAATTTTGAACGATCGGCAGATCGGTGTTAACCTCCCAATGCTTTGCGCTTTCACAAAAGAAATTAAGTAAAGACCAATTTTTACATTCGCATAATTAAACTCTTCGCCCTAAAGTTCGAAAAAAAAAATACTTTTCAACATATTTATATATTGGGTTGTTCGGAAAGTAATTTCGTTTTTTCCCGTCAGAGGACTTAATTACGTTTTTTCGAAACCAACTTCACACTTAAGCCGCATAACCATTATATGTCTTGAGAG
>JBCFXI010000559.1:0-140830 GCA_038496175.1 Ampulex compressa | reverse complement strand
GCTTATAGTATATATATATATATATACATATTAAATATAAATAATAGAAAAATTATCTTGATGCCAAGTTGAACTAACTTTTTAAGTAAATCATCTATCGATTTGGTTACGAATGGATGAAATTCTTCAGGAATCCAGCGTAAGAAGGAACTCGAGGACGATCGGTGGTAATGTAATAATTCATCTTTCTCCCTTCCGCTTCCTCGTGATTTATAATTAGATGTTGAAATTGGTTCAAACAAATTCCAAAGGCGGGAGAACTTTCGAAAATGCATTATTTTCTTGAGCAACTTCCTTCGGCGTAAATCAGAATTTCAATCGGCGCACCGCTCGTACCGTTTGGGATCTTTCGAGAACTCGCGAGGATATATCAGTCGGTGCAGGGAGCGGCGGCGAAAGTCCCTTTTTACCGAGGCAACGGCCAGCGGGGTATAAAAGCCCTTTGGCTAAGAAATCCCGAGGGCGGCAATTCGGCGAAAATTGATGCTACACTCCAGACCGCCGATTAATTTTCTTCTCCCGGCGTGCCTCTCTATATTTATGGCGGCCCACGCGGAGGTGTACAAAACCGCTTATACTTCCGTAAAATTGCGAATTCCTGAACGTGGGGCCCCGAAAGGCTCGAAGCAGTCGGCGCGCGGTACTTGAAGTTTTACATCGTGGCTAACTTTATATATTCCGGGCGCAATTCAGTTCACCCTACTTCGCCCGGCGGCGCGGCGCACCCTGTTAAAATTCTTCATCCGGGCGTGCATGCATGCATGCGCCCGGCAGCGTAGTATTACGTCGCTCTACTTCCTCCATTCCGGGATCCTGAATGCAAGATGGTCAAAGGGCCTCTGTGCGACGCTAGGAGCGCATTTGGCGGCGCCGTGGTACTTGTACCGCACCGAAATCCGCCCATCCCGGTGAACAATGAAAACCATCAATCCGCTCCCGAAACGGAGAGGAGAATTTCGCTTCGGCCTCGTAATACCGCGCGGTTTTCCAGCCGAGGGCAGGGCTGAGGCGCGAGTGCCGGTATGGCATGGCCGATAAGAAATTTCATACGCGTTCTGCCGCTCGGTTGCTGCTACTTTCGTCGAAAATGCACGCCGGTAAGAATCGGGTTATTTTTAGAGCGCGGCTCTTGGTCCAACGGAATGATATTCCACGCTTACTTTAATTCTCCATTCGGGACTTCTGGAGGTTTGAATTTTAGTTGAGTACGGGGACTTTTTGTGTGGAGTAATCGTTCTTCCTTTCTCACATTGCTGATTGTGTTAATGCGGTTTTCTTGAGCAACTTAAACTTGATCATTTTGTACACGAATCGATATCAAGGCTCGATGCAAAATATAATCGACTCCGCTACGGTCTACATTTTTATCGTCCCTCATAAATTTGTGTTATTACGTTCACGCAATGGCATCGGTTTTTAAAAAAGAGATTTGCAGGCGCAATGGATCGCAATAAGCGCAGATTAAACGACAAGTTAACCCGCCGATCGTGGATAAAATGTTCGAATTACAAGCATCCAATTGCCAGGAAAGTAGTATCGATTCTCCGGCGTGATAAAATGCGGTCCCAAAGGGGTCCTAAAACTGCATATTTTTCCGTGCGTTTACCTTCCTTCGAGGAGGGCGACCTTATAAGGTCGGTACAAGATCTCGAAATAAGGTCGACCTTTTGTCCCGGGCATCTCCTCCCGGAGGGCACTTTCGTAGTGCCCGTACTTCCGCTTTACTTTGCCTCAGAAGCTCCTTGGATCGCTTCTGCATACCGTTTCTATTTGATATCTACATATTCGGTTACCGAGTGGCCCAGTATTTCCCTCCTGCGGAAATATTTCAACGCCGCCTAAAAGATCGGATCGGATTTTCGGGGTTCGTTTGGCGCCAGCAGGAATGAGCCCCTTTTGTGGGATTCGAAAGAACATTGCGCGAAAGCCTGGATTGGATGGTCGACGGTATAGAGTCCTCGGCTTGGCGGCCCGTGTATTTCATTTTAGAGCCGCCGTTACGGACGTTATTTGCAGTTAATCTCAAATAGGGGCCGAAGCAATACTCAAACTTTTTGTGTGGTACTCTATACATTTTAGAAAAAGGGGTCAAGCTACACTCTTGTGTGGGAATACTACGAGAATAAAGGGTTATTGTAGAGACGTTAAGTGTACATTACATGGGAGATTATTGTATTTTAGAAAAGTTAAATTTATTCTCTCTTTTTGTTCGTTACTCGTTCAATCTTGTGGAATTTATTATGGGTATTATATATTGTGTGGATATTTGCATCAACCATTTGCTGTGTTCACAATTTTTCGATTGCATCTTGTTGCAGATATACAATTGTCGGGTCCTGTATTTTCGCTTTATATGTAAAATCGTCTTCTTTTGTTATTTAAATAATGTAGTCGCCGTGGAAAAATTTGGGCCGTGGTTTTTGTTTGAACCTGGGACTCGAACCCGGGACCTTTCGCTTTTTAAACAACTGCTCTGACCACTAAGCTATTCATGCCTTCTGGTCAAATCAACCTGCGAACGCCTATTTATGTCGTGAAGGAGTCCTACTCCTGGAATAATTCGAAGTTAAAGTTTCATGTCCACGGTTTTTGTATCAGATAGACATTCTAATAAAAATATATTCTCTGGTATAAAACATTATTGTCCGTTCTGGTACGTGAGTTTTAGTAATTTTTTCGATCCCATTTTCAATGGTGCCCCCTCGTAAATAGGAAAAGCCATTTCGAGGTAGGAAATTGCGTAGCCATATTTCACCATCCGCATATGCGTAACCCACAATGCAGCAGACATCCATTTATTTCGCTTTCAGGAGTACTCTCTGCGTTTCTTATATGCGGAACCGAGAATATCTATTACTTCCAGCGGGTGTATTCGATTGACATTGCCATCACCGGCGACGCAATCGATACCAAGACTCACGCTCTCGAACTTAAACTCATCGTTAAACGTAGTTGGCTTTTCTAGCGATCAGAAACGAATTAGTGTCTCGATATTGTCCAATAACGAGTTTTGACTGTGCCTAATCGAGTCAGCGATGGTAAATTGGATTAAGAAAGGAATATTGGATATGATCGGCAAGAAAATCGCTAATCGAACTTTAAGTTTAGCTACTTCGACTAAATTTGATTTTTTGTTTGACGAAACTTATGATATATCGACCAGGAAAACTCGAGTTATCGTACAATAATCAAGCTGCAAAAATTTAAAGCGCTTGTATCAAAGCACCGTCGTATTATTGAAATTAAACGATCGTTCAGTGTGTACGAGTAAGATTACTTTTGTGACGTGTTTGTGTTAAAGTAGAAACATCTTGCAAGTCTCAAGTTTCTTGAGCCAAATCAGAAATGAAATAATATTGAAGTCTGAAGGATACAAAAAGTACCACTGCTTCTTTCCAGACGTTTGTTTTGATAAAGACGGGACACATATAAAACTGTATGCAAGATGGTTGGAATGTGTAAGTCTGCAGTACTTGGTTAGATATGCAAGAATTATAAGTAGAGAGGTGTATTTACTTCTTACTTTTTTCCTCATCCAAGATCGAGTGCTGCTCATGATCCTCTTCTAAACCAGAGAGTTCTCGCTTAAGAGTTACCTATCTAAACGTGGAAAGCTTTAAATACTTGCTCCAGAGTGGCGACCAAATTATTGGCAATTTCCGCAATCGAATGAAGTACGATGACTTCTGTCGATGCACAGAAATATACAATGAGCAGCAAAAAAGGTAGTGAATACATGTAAACGTAATTGGCAAGATAGTAAAAAATGTTAAATAATACAATTGTATGGTTTCATATAAAATATAGTAATACATAAAAATGAGAAGCACATATTATAATAACATAGGCATAAAGCAATCTAGAAGTAATTAAGTGTAAGAATGGAACGACATGCACACAAAAATAAAAAAGAAATTAACAGAAAAATAGATGTTGATTCTTCGCTAGCGAGGCAAATAATGGTTGCAATTTGTTATAACGTTTAAAAATTGACAATTTGCGGCAAACGGGAAAACGAATATTTTGTCTTTTATTATATCATAAAAAAAAAGAACAGGACAACGGACGCATTATAGGTTTTCTAGTTTTACTTTTCTAGCTTTTAATCTCTCATTTGAATCGACTTCACGATTGTACAATAATATCGACAATTCCCACTTTCGATATTGCGCGTTTCGAAAAATTTCAACGCTCAAACAAAAATACTTTCCACTTACACGTTCTAATTTGTAGGCCGGGCTTCGTCAAACGGAGGACGAAATCGTGCCACGTTAAACGACGGAAAATTCAGGCGCGAGTTATTTTTCCGGCAAAGCAGTTTCTATTAACCTAGGCGAGGAGAAAGGCGCCCTAGATTTCGGTGCTAAAAAAGTCCCTGTGCCGCTTTGTACTCGTTTCATCTACTTACTCCCGAATAAAGAGTCAGAGTGCTGATGTAGGTGCGACGGTAAAACTAGTAGTGGAACTCTTAACTGCCATCCCTCTTGCTACCAAGTTTCTTACCTCGGGTATCGTAGGTATAGTGAACTCATGGAACGTCCAAGTTTGGTCCAAGCTCCGGGAATCAAGTGGGTTTATGGAAAATAATTCGAGTAAAATACGCCGGTTCTCCTCGAGGCTCGCAGTCGTTCTGTCGTATCCGATGGAATTCTCGTAGGGAAATCGGAGGAAATTGCAATCGTCTTTCATACAAAATTTTATCGAAAAGACAGCAGATGTACGATAAAGATTAATGAAAAAAAAAATCGCAATGCTGTAAAATCTCATGATTCTAACAATGCAAGTCTATAAAATAAGATTCTTAAATAAAATTACGATTATTTTAATGTTTTTTTTTTGTGAGACCAACTAAATAATGATTTAATAACTAACAAAATTAATTGGAGAAGGATGAGTTAAAAATGTCAGTTTCAACGTATAACTAAAAAAATCTCATTTATATCCTTTACATAACTTTTAATGATTTTTCTCGTAATTAATACTATCTTTTATTTCTGCCGTGGATGCGCATGATTCTGATCTCTACCAAAGAAAAGTGGTTTTTACCACGCATTGCTGAGGGACTTTATTTTGCACCGTCATTAATTCCAACGGATTTAAATTCGTCAGATCTATTACAAGTTGGATGTTAAAGTCGCTCATAGGAAGCGTAGAATTAATTTCTCGTTGATATCTTGTCTACGGCCATGAAGGATATACGAGGTGCGAACGCAGTGACCCAGTTTCCATTATATAGAACGAGCCTCGTAAAGCAAGAAGCGACTTTTCGTCGGAATATGTAAAACGCTCGGAATTCTTGTCGTGTTTCGCATACGGGGTCTCTCGTCTCTGTTTATCCCTTGACCATCCTCCATCTCTCTTTATTAATTATTTGACCTTTCTCAGAGTGCCTGGAATATGTTTCTTTTTTCACGCTTTCAGCTGTTAATGAATTAGTTAAAAAAAAAAGTTTTCCTTCTTTTATTAAACATTAGCGTCTTGTGATAATTTAATTGCCACCGCCGCTCGGTGAATAATATTAGAGAAATTAAAAAGCTTTTAAAGTAATCTGTACCCAATTTTCGTTCTTTATTTTCGTTATGCGACCAACTTTTCGCTGTCCTGCTTAAATCACTTGGCATTTCTAAAAGTATAACAAGCTTATTTTTCGCCGCAGTCTCGCGCTTTTATTTTTGTAAGAATTGACGTGCCTGTAATATATTGCTGGTATCAAACTTAGCAACTACTTCTTCGGCCCAAATTTATGGTAAAAATTCGAGGAAAGAATAAGATATTTTCAGGTAGAAACTTTTGATTGCGCTTGACGTGAAAAGAGGAATATCTTTTGTGATTAATTCAATAGGCGGGCATTACACTGGTTTCAACTACTTCCGGATAAACATGACCAAACATTATCCGATAAAAATGATTAAAACTTTTTTACTTTATATTTTCTATACTCGTACAGAACGATATTTTATAGTAATTTTCACCAATTATATCTGGATATATTTAAGTGTATTTTCTCCACTTTAATGAATTCAATACACTTATGAATAATAATAGACGACCATATCTTCATGCGATTTCGTGAATCCTTATTCCTCTATTTTCAAAGCAAGTAGTAAAATTTTCCTTCCATTACGCCCGCGGCGCATGGAAATGCACTAGCAATCTGCTGATATGGAAACGAAAGGACGTTCGAGAATTTTCCGAGGTACAAATATAATCGGTAAACCGCGTATTGATTTTATACACATTTCTACGCGAGCGGAGAGGAAAAAATACTCGTTTTGATGGAACGCTGCTTTCAGCGAATGCTAACAGAGTTTGCGTCCAGATCGATCCTTTTGATAGTATCTGATCTTTGGTTCCTCCATTTTACATCACAATCGCTACAGTCCTGCACCGTTCTGTTAATTCACATTCAAAACACTCGAGCAGAGCCAAAAATAATTCCTGAAATACATGAGTACCAATAATGTGAACATTATAAAATAATTCATGTAATATACGAAAACCAATAACAATGAAAGGTGGTGCTCTAGATTTCACGGATTTTGAATTTTCGCCATCTTCAGTTTTGGTTATTATTTATGGAGTATTCGCTGGAACAAAAGTGCAGACATCGCTTCCAATCGATACGAAACTACATTCTGTATCGTTAAGCGTCACTCGAAACTGGTGCCGAAATATTATCGAAATTTCTATAATATATGTATGAAAAGGGTGCAAAAGCTGGATTTCGATGTTTCGCGATTTTTAAATCGTCGATACATCCGCCGCTTTTGTCATTGCCTCGGGTAGCAATGAGTGATCTCCGATTTATTATTACTTTCATTCTCGTTTTTCGTGCGATGGCTTTTGAGCACGGGGATCTGTTTTTAGCATCGAGTAGACGCCAGTTTACCTAATTTTCAATATCAAACGAATAGCATTTCAGCTATCGCTCTTATCGGGGTCAATTGTTTCAGCATTGCTCGATAAACGCATGTATTAGTGCACTAGCTATCAGTCAACCTGACGCTGAAGGGTACCACTCAGTTTTCCGTCCTAAAATACGCGAAGCACCGTTCAACGCTCGGTTAATATCCCATACTCGAAAATCTGAATGTCCTCCACGAATATTTCTCGATACTAACTTTTTCCTTGTAAAGAGTGGACGCGCGTTATGGATTTATAAAAAAAAACCGTATTCATAAAATATCTTTGCGATATTTTGTTCACACACCATAAACGGAATATAATTGATAAATCGATTCGAAGGTAAAGATACGATATTCAGCTTCGAGCTTTATTCCTCCGTCGATTCGCCATTTCAAATTGAATGCCTACAGTGATATTTCTACCTATCACGGTGCATCATCCCGAATTGGCCGGAAAAACGGTCAAGTGCTTGGCAAACCGGCTATTTCGAAACCTCTCCCTTTTTCCCCCGAAACTCGCAACAAATGATCAGGAAGAACGTGCTCCTCGACCGTAATCATCCGCACTCGTTCGTTACAAAGGGAGCTTTGCCTGGTCTAATTTCCAATACCAAACAATCCGCCCAACCCAGTGGTAAGCTCGGCCCTTTACCCTGAAAAACTCGCGTGCGGGTGTCCAGAAGTCGATATGAAACCGACTAGACCGCAGCAGCTTTCCAGCGCGAGAATAGCGGGAATACCTCGCATTCCTTTCATATCCCCGTGGGAATGGGTCAAGCCGATTCTTGGATCGTCGATTCTTCGGCGAGGATGGGATGCGGACAGAACTGAAGCGAAGATGGAAAAAAATGTTGTACTCCAAGGGCGCGATATAGTAATTAACACGCTCTGCGATTTAGATTTGAACTCATTTTCCACTTCGAAACCTCGAAGCACATCGAAATATCGCGATTTATGTATATCGAGCAAAAACTTGCGAATAGAAAAAAAAGGATCGACATATTTTTACCTTTTCATCGAAATTTTATTCAGAGTTTACAATCGTCTTTGATTAACCCTGTATAACGCACTGATAATTTTAGAATAACCTTTGATGTCCCTATATTCTTTCACATTAACTATCCGTGTCTAGTTGATGAATAATCCTGAATCAAATTATGACGCGTACGATAAATAAATGCCCATTATTCGTATGTGCTTTTAGGATTCCCTTTGTGGCGTAGGTCTACACGAGATTCCGAGGTTAATATCTTGTCGGGGTATTAAAATCCATAAGTGATTCGGGTTATCGAGTGTTAAGGAGAAAGGGGAAGATGTGAAGGCGCGCTGAAAGGTCAGAAGGCTGAGGAGGGCTCTCCTTATAATACGCGAAATACCTTCAAATGCGGCATGCCGGCGCATCGATTATTCGAGATATGCCGCTAATACGCATTCTGCTCGTGCTTCGACACACGCTCAATTTCGCGCTTATGGTTACCTTTATGCGTATGTAAAACAGGTTTTATCCACGGCAAGCCCGGCCGCATACCGCACCGTTTGTTTTCTAATTAATGGCTGGCCGGCCATTGTTTGCCTCGGCGTTGTACCATTTAATTTCTAATTAATTTATAGGGAAGCGCCGGCCTGTTCGAAATTTCCATCGCTGGTGCGTTGCTCAGTCCCGCCTGCCATCGACTACTTCGTGTCCCTAAACGCACCTACCAACTGCTCCGTGCCCACGTAAAACCTCCCTAATTTCAGATTCCAATTCTGAGGAAATTATTACTCCTGGATATTTGCTTATCGTCTTTACCCTGGTTTTGATCCATTCGATATCGTTACGACTCTGGTAAGGGATAAATCACTTTGGAGGCAGTGTAAATCCCGCGAAGAGAAATTCATCTTGGTACAATAGCACGTGCACTGGATATTATTATTTCTAATGTATACATAGTCACTCCCGACTTTATTGCTCGTGATACTGTTAAGATAACTTGCGTGAATTGTATTGATCATTAACGAGCACTTACTTCTCACACTTGTCAATCATTTTTAAATTCTCTATCTGGTTTTATCGAAACAAGAATTTTAGTCGACATTGCCTGTGAGAAAGTCTCTAGCCACTAATGCGTGGCTCGGATGATTAAGGTTATAAAATTTTCTTCTTTCACGAATTACATGAAATTGAGAATCATAAATATAAGGTGGCGAATCAAGCGATATCTTTGAAAAAATCGAGCTCGAACCCAGGACATTTCGATATTGGATATTATCATTGTTCGTGACGCACCAATTTTTGAGTTGCTCCAGGATTAATAATTCGCTCATAATTATAATTCGAAATCAGCCAAGTTTCGTGTCGATATCTTGGATTCTACATATGTCTCCATACGACGACGGCTTTTTCCTCATTATTGTATTTCCATCCGAGCCATCCAACACCGACGAAGGCACGGATAAACGGCGTTTTGTATTAAGAAGGGAGTCGACGTTGGGGCGCTCCCGGTATAAAATCGGGTTACGTAATTCCCAGGAACACTATCAGTGAGGTGAAGCACGTCCAAATCCTCTTTCACCCGCCATGGCGCGTTTGGTGTTAATCCACGGTAGAAGGATTACTGCTCATTCCATTTCCCCGGCCATTATTTTTAGTTATCAAGATGCTAATTATTCTCGCCAGAAAAGAAAGTAAAATCGCGGGAGATTACTCTTGGCCTTCAGCGGCGTCGGATTAAAGGCGAGAGGCGAAAATCGTGTCTTTCCAATCGGCGCTCTATCGCTTAACTTGCAAGACGTTAAGCCTCGATAAGTGTCGAACGAGAAATGGGAATTTGAAATCTCACCGCAGCTTCGCGCTGTTCTTCCGGTCGAAGTCGCGTATCTTCTTATCCTCGGTGTCTTAAGCGCATGCTTATTTGACTTATCGATTAATGCGGTTCTGGGCACTGCCATTGATCCCGGAACCCGGAAAATTTCTCCTCGAATGGAACAATACGCGCGCTCGCAGCGATAAGCGCAATAATGAGAAGGATCGCTACTTAGTGCGGGGAGACTCGTCGAGTGTCTATACACGTCGATGCAAGTAGGGAAATGGATTCATCGGGGATATAAAACACGTCAGCCAACAATGAGGGGGCGTCATAGACGTCGTGCAATTTCTTGTCGGAAAAAGGAAATGAATTCTCGTTTTAGAAGAAGGAGCCAAGGCGTAAACATGCCTCTGGACGGTGCCGTAAACACGCGAGCATCTTAATTACGATCTCTATTTAAACGCGAGAAACGCGAGAAACTTTAATGGAAACTTCACGGTTTATCCGCCCGGGCCGGGGACAAGAATGCGACCACAAAGAGATGCGAGATGCCTCCTGGACGAGTATTTTCAACGAGATTCGTGTTTTCCTCTTAACAAGTGCGGGAAATGGGCTTGCACGTAAGGCAAAGACTTCGCATTGAGGAAGTTTATTATCCTCGATAATGTTTGCCTTAATTATCATATTTCTTCGGGGGTTTTAAAGGAGGTATTCCTGGAGACGTGAATTTCACTTGATTTTATTCGAATGATTGGGATTTAAGTTGGGAAGAAATATTACTTCACAATTTCTTTCTAGCACGTAAAGAAATATTCAATCGTTGGTCTCTTGACAAATTCAAAGAATGTGCTTTCATTATAGTTCAGGCTATATTATACCTGATTTTCGCGTTCGAGTCTAATTTCCAAGGATATTTTCGCCGCTCAAGGTAATTAGATTTCGAGTTTTGGATTGATTATTAGTATCAGACCTTGTATAGAACAAAAACGCTTTCATTTCGCTAAGTTACGATATTTCTAGGAGAATACAGGGCATTGATTAGCTTACACGGTGCAAATGTAAATTCTTAATTATGCGAATGAAAATTGCATTTCGAAAGTGGGATTTCCACCAAAGGACAAATGTTTATCGCCCGGCCCCGGGATTCGGCCTTTAAAATTGAAAATAGCGAAAAACAAAGTGCACGCTAAGAGGATTTCCGCCATGGAATGTTCGTTATTTTTCCAACGGATCAAGAAGAACGACGCGATGGCGCGGAAGCGAGGATCCTTTCGCCACATGTAATCCAATTTGCCGGTCCATCGAAAAAAATAAACTTATATCCAGGGCCCGGAGCCTTCGTCAATTTTCGATTTTGATGCAAATCCCTCGCCGAGGTAAGCAGAATGGAAAGCGAATCGTACATCGCCATTACCAAACTTTCGAGTTCTTCTTTCCCCCCGGCAATCGGCCCCGTAAAAGAAATCGATTTCGATCTCCTCGAGCCCAGCGCCGCTGGAACCGTTTTTATTAGAATTTTTCAATCCCAGGGCGCGGCCCTGTCTTCGCCGTTTCGCAAAGCCTCGAGGAAATGCCCTGGAACCGGGGACATCCAAATCTAGGAAGCTTAGAAGAAGGGAGCGGAGTTATCTCAGGGAGATTTGCTCTTTTTAGTATCTTATTACGAAAATTACATTCCTAATTATGTGAACGGTTCTTTGGCAATTCTATTATACTAACGTGGTTAATTTATTTCTTGATTAACGTACGATTTTCTTCTATCAAAGGAACGCGTATTTTTTCTCCCTCTTTTTTTTTTTTGACTGAATTACTGTGAATAATTTGACTGTGAATTACTCGAACGGATTTCGATATCTTTTCTGGATATTAACAATGTCCATTTGGATTCTCAGTGATCAATGATGTTGCATCTGCTGAAAGATGATGATTATTATTGAAATCAAGGAAGGGCGGTTTTAATGGATTGTGCGGTCCACAAAGAAGTTCATCTTTCATCGACAATGCGGCAAAGTAAAGGATTTATTTCCAGGCCATCGCGTTTCCCTCTTGAAGTCGCCGCTACAACGACAGCTTACTTCTCCTTCTTGTATTCCATTTTCGCGAGATTACAGTTCGCTGCATAATAAACTCGTCAGCTTTCTTTCTACCCGTACAGTCTTTCTTCCTTTTTTTATTTCGCGGAGATGACGGGACCCCTCGCCGCAGTCAACCCTTGCTAGAAGGGAGGGGGGAGGGAAGAAAGAGAGAAATCGCGAAACTTTTAATCAGCTCGGCGGAAAACCTTGAATAAGGCCGGGCAGCTCGGTGTTTAGCGGATAATTGGAGGGTAAGATTACGGGGGCACCTGTGCGGAAACGTTTGCCGGCAACAAAGCTTTTTAAGATCTCACCCTTTGGGAAGCGATACCCTTGGAATTTGTTGCCAGCGCGTAATTGGCTACCTCCCATTTTACTACTGTCAAGAAGGAGCAAAGTGCGCGAATGTTACGCCGCTTTATCCACAAACGCGAGCTCCCTGCACCCCGTGGCTTTTGTAAAGGGCAACGAATAATTAACATGCGTCCACCGGGCATGCAAATTAGACCACTTTTTCCGCATTAAGTTTTTCCAGCGCACCCTGCCCAATGTGCGTTTTCACAGAGATCTTAACGATCTCGCTCAAAGGGAATCACTTAAACCGGACGCTTTTACTCTCCTCGACGCGCTCCTGCATTTAATATATCGCCTCCCACTCTGTATCCCAGTGATTCGACCGAAGCTCGCCAAGGAAGGACTCGATCAACGCACCTCGCACGCGTCCCTCCTCTCAGCATCCGGCAATAACGCCTTTAATCAGAAACCTCCTGTCGTATCGAGAAGTTGCGCAGCTTCTATTCCAGGCTCGCAGCTCACGTTCCTTCCTCCTACGATTCCCCGGAACTTTCGATTAATTTAGCCCCGCCCTTGGAAAACCGACTGTAGCACTGCGAATCCTTCCGGCGTCCGCGGCTCATTAATATTTCTCTCGCCTGGCCTCTTACGGCGCATCCTCCTCCCCCCTCCTCGTCTCATCGAATTTCCGCGATATTGCTTTCCATTAAGCACCTCTCAGGCGCACGCACCGGTAATCACGATAACTTTTCGCCCAGGCCATAACCGATCGCGCTCTCTCATTAAAAGCTCGTTACCGCGGCAGGGTGCGTGAACTATTTCGAGCGTTCAATATCGATAAAGGAATGTTCCGCGGTACTTTTCGAGGCCGGCCTTTATTAAAGCCCGCCCTTCCCTCGGAGCCGCTGTCCAATCCCGCCTGGTGGCGAGAATTCTCAAAATTCCCGGGACTTCCTCTGTTATCGTAGGAGGCCGCCAAGCACGTTTGAGCCCTGGCCACGATCCCGCTCATACGACCTACGTGCGGGAATTTCATCTTCGGGACCGATGAAATTCATTAAAGCGCCATTTCGGGTCTGCGCAGCCACGGTCGGCGCGGGGACCCCGGATTCTACGGTGTAATGTCCAATAACAACATGATTAACCTTCGAGTGCCGCGTACTGCGGCCGACTGGCCTACCGCGGAAGTTGGCTACGCGGGTCCTTTGCATTATCGGACACCGCGGGGCTTCCTTCTGGTTTTCATCGGCATGCCTTGTACTGGCGCGGATGGTGGAGGGGGTCGTTTTGGATGATGGGATAAATAGTTTCGCGCGTGGTGAGTGTGCGCTGCTGGGAATTCCATGTTCATCGAGATGCTTGGGATTAGAAGGAAAGGTGCGAGGAGGTTTCGTTATTGAATAAGATCCACATTTGCCACTGCAGTTGGTGTAAGGCTATTTATGCGAAATTTATGTGTTTATTTTTTGAGCAATGGTATGTAGATTTTTTGTACTCACCACGGGTGATAAATAATAGGAATGATCGATACACGATTGCTCAGAAATAGGACCTTAAACGTTTCGTTATTGTCACGAAGAAAAGTCCCTAGATTTGATTGACGTAGGAAGAACTGATGGGGTTTCTTACTTCAATGGTTTCGATCAAAATGTGTATAGACACGAGGTGAGAAACTAGGATCTTTCATAGGATCGTTCAATTGCGTAGGATAGGATTTAAGGGTTGAGGAGGGGAAATAGATGCTCTACCAAGTTTTTTTTTATGAAATACTCGATGGTGAGACTACAATACTCTATGAGTGGAAAGGGGTACGTGGCGGTGCGACCAAAGATTAATACGGAATGCCCGAGGGTCTTTTTGGTGGTGACCCAGTTCGAAAAACAACTCGACCTTCCGAAGTCCAACGCGGGGGATGAACTTTCTCGATGACAATAATAACGATAATAATGCACCGAGGGGAATCGCCCCTCGAGATTCCCGGGGCGAACTTATTCGATCGAACGGACGACGTTCTCTGGTTAAGCCGCTGGGGCATGAAATTTCAAGATCAGGAGCAGAACAGCGTCACGGGCCAGGAACAATATGTCGATAAGCTTCACGCTCGTCTCCTGCGTTAGGAATTGTTTATTAACCGTGAATTATGCAGGAAGCGTTGAAGCAGTGTGCCAGGAGCTGTCGATCGAAATAGACTTGTACCTTGCGATGCTGTAATTTTGTACTTGTATCGGAGAATTCTAGCAGGATGCAATGCTAGTGAATAGATTAATATACGGAGATGTTTTATCTTGGAATTAAATATTTATTATACTGAATCAATATTGTGGTGAAACTAAATGTCAAAGGTTGTAGGTCTGTGCATTATCAGATTACCCGATTACGTCCAATTTGTGACACTTAAGTTGGTATTTCATAAGTTAATTATGCAAATTAACAAAATTATTCGTTGCATAAAAGTGTATATATATATTTTTTTATTTTTATATATAATATATATATTTTACCACTAGATACAAAAAGAGTCGAATATCACTCTAGCACACCTTATCCGTGTATACAAATCAAAATTAGAGAAATCTGCGACAGATATTTTTCTAAATCGATATAATAACAAACGTATCAATATTAAAATTATTAACCACTTCCTGACCATATTTAGATAAACCGCACATGTCTCAATAAGAAAATATGAAATAAGAAGAAGAATAAGAAGAAACGTCAAATAGTCAACACAATGATCTGCACACTAGAACAACGCGAGATGATAATTTCATTATTTCCATCCGCTATTCCTTGTCGATGGTAAAAAAAATAAACGAGGCAACGTTAAAACCAGCGAACCAGTGAAAATGACTGGTCTTTCTTTCTCTAAATTCTTTAACAAATCTTTAAAAAATTTCTTTACAAGGTTTTAAGAACTTAAAAGAATTTCTTTAAAAAATCTTTAAAAAATATTTTATAAAAGCACTTCATGACAATGCATTTTCCGAAATTTCTCACAACTGCGTACAGTATTTAGATAATTATATTAATTTATACAAATTTCCCTTTGCCCCCCTCTCCCTTTTTTTCTTAAACATGTATGCGGTGCTCTAAATATGTCCCCAAAGTGGCCGACAGTCCGAGTGTTAAATCGCGCCATGTCGTGCGCCTTATTCGGTTTCCCCGTGTCTCTCGGCAGCTCTGCAAAGGGCCTCGCATGGAGATCGCGCCAGCTGCATCCTGAAACATTCAGAGGCTCGGCCCGGTATTCGAAAGCGAATGACACCCGCCGTGCCAAGAACATACGGGCTTGTCCACGCTTGGGACGCTGCTGGTATTACGATTACTTATTTACCCGCGGCCGTGCCGCCCCTCGAGACGATTTTCGCGTGACTCGCAGACGTACAGCGGAACGAGCTGCGGGGCTTGAGAAAGGGAGAAAATTCGAGTCATTGCTTCTCATTTTTCATGGAGATACGAGGGACCGACTGGACTGCTAGCCAAGTGTTTGTTTAGGGGCCGCGGATGGTTCGAGTGCTATCGATCACTCCTGGACCCTTGCTCTTTACGCGTACAGGATACTCCTTAGTAGCCAAACGCCGGAATTCCGGCTTTCCGCGTGTAATACACTTTTAACACGTGTCGTGACTCGTTGTTTTTGTGAAATAAGTTTTTGTAGCAGAAAGGGATACCGTGAAAAAGGATCGTGTGCTTTCTCTGACTGTTATTTCGTGTTGCTTGGTCTTGATGAATAATTTCGTGCTGCTATGCTACATTTGGATGATTTGAATAAGATGCGTTGAGGATCGAAGGATATCATTGATGTTTTATAGGGATTTCGTGGCGTGAGTGAGAAGTAATCCACGCGTAAAAAAAAAGTATTAATTCAAGTTTCGCAGTCAACGCATGGACACTCTGTAATTAATACTGACTTTGGAGTAACGTTTTATGTACCTGTTTTTTTTTGCTCGATTCTTAACTATAGTCACTTTCTGCATTCGTGGATACTTATAATTCGAAAGATCAAACGTCTATCCTCGGCTTATCCATTGGTACATCTAGCTTTCTTCTTCCTCTTTAAGTGCATCAAGTTATACACAAAAAGGAAAGTAAAATATAATCAGAAAATTAAGATCCACAATATACGTAGGTTATAAAGGGTTAACGATATGCATATTCTATTACCATCGTTCCAAAGTTCATCTCGAGCGTCGGACGTTTGATCGATTAACCACGATTATCGGCGTCGAAAACTCAAACGGTCACAAAAAATCGTACAAAAAAGGCAAGTGATATAAAATCAGAGCATCGACGTCCACAAGATGTATCCATTATAGAGGGTTAATGAGATGCATATTCTATTCACCTCGAACGTCGAATGCTCGATAGATTAACCACGATTATCAGCGTCGAAAAATCAGAGGATCACAAAAAATCGTAGAAAAAAGGAGCGCGATATAAAATCAGAGCATCGAGATCCATAGGGTATATCGATTATAGAGGGTCAATGATATGCATATTTTATTACTAACGTTCCAAAGTACACCTCGGATGTTTAATCGAACAATCGCGATTATCGACGTCGAAAAATCGAAGAAACAAAGGAAAATGGGGTAGGGTCGGGCGGCTTCGTAAAACGGTATTGTTCGTCCTGACCAAGTACGGCGGGTGGCGGCATTACCGGCAAGCGTTTGGAATTGCTGTGACAACGTTTCGTGGTTGCAGAGCAATTCCCTCCGGTTGGAAAGTCCAGTCAGCAGTACAAACTCGTTTTGACAATCCGGCCAGGAGAAGATAAAACCCGGCACGCGGTCCGCACCGAAAGAAATCACTTTGTCGTGTTCGGAATGTTTCACTCGCTCGTTATTCGTGACGAAGGAACGATACAGCAGCGAAGTCCTAGCTTGTCCCTGTTGTACGATTCGCAGTATCTCAAACTATAATCTCCCGCTAAATGAGTTTGGTCCTGTTCAAAGAAGACAGCGAGCTAGAAAAATAAAGTAAATCGTTTCCTGGTCTTGTAACGTGGAACCATTAGGGCGCCATTGGCTTTAACATCAGAAATAGACTATGATTATTTTTAGGGAGATAGATTATCAGAGGCTGGATGTACGAGAAGTCGTTACACTATACTCCATGTTTTTAATTACAATAAACGACAATTCTTGGTTAGCGCAGAAATGTTGGTGTATTCTAATCACCAACTAGGTATAATTTATCCACGAATTAATGGAATTACACCAAAGTGAGCACGTGAAAGTTTATGATGCGTTTTTTAATATTCAATACTGACGATGTACATGTATCTTCTTTCCACTTGTTTCTTTTCCGTGTTTTACAGTCGTGATTTTTGTGAATCTAGTTTCAAATATACAAACAAAATCTGTATATGTACTCATGTGGCGATTAGAATGATTGAATCATATTTTACACTGATTATCTTATTGCGCGTTTTTAGGTAGATGATCGTTGAAAGTTTCAAGTTTCTTTGCACGTTGCCGGAGAGATGGATTGCGCCGAGACTTAGCCAATTAATAATTGAACGTGCTCCAAGAGGCCTTTCTGTATCCAAAGCAGAACAAGGTCACGTAAACCCTCAACTCCACGCTTATGCGATCGCGTCCGTACGGTTGAAAATACACGGAAGGTGCATTCTCGTGTTCTTTTATTCTTACATCCTTTTGCTCTTCGTCATTGCCAATGAAAAGATCACGTACCTCGTCCAACTCTCCTCAAGGACGTATCGAAGCTTGCCTTACTCCCGAAAAGCAACTTTCCTTGCGGAAAGTAGATAACGTGGCACGAGTTCAGAATTTCGCTGGATTCGATTATCTTATTAATAATAATCTCGATAAAAGCACGGCACGATTGCACTGGCTGCATCAAATGACCTCTGACATATTTAAAAAGTACGTAAGGATTTTTAATGCTTTACTTGTATCGCGAAAAAGTTTCTAAATTACGATATCTTCGGCTTAACTGCGGAAATGAAAATTCGATTAATTCAGATTTTGAATGATTATAAGGATAATATATATAGAACAAAAATTCTTAACTTTGTATAAGTATTTTCTTAGGAGATTTTTATTTGTTATCTATTATTATTATCTTAATTCGTGCTCTATCTTGTTTATTTATGTTAATTATCTATTGATCTATCATTATCCAGTTTATCTAAGCCAGATTATTTCCTAACGTACATTGTCAGAACTAATGGTACGAAAGAACATAAAACTCAGCTCTTGTTCAACAATGTACAGCAGCGAATCCATTAAAATTCTCTATCCCCAAAATTACTGTTTCTACGTGTACGAGGTTAAAGCGAAAAATTTTCTTGACCAAGGACTTCAGAACGACGGTATAAGTGGAGACTACTAATTACTTCTTAACACTTTATCGTCAGCGTTCCTTCCCGCCCATCTATCCTCATAGTCGACGCTTTTTATCCGCGTAAACTAAGTAGCTTTTAAAATCGACACATTCATTAGCGCTTCCATCCTCCATTAAAACCTCCCGCTTGTACCACGAATATCTCACGCCCCACTCAAAAAGCGTACCTTGAATAATCGAAAGCCGGGGATATTCCACGATCGCCCCTCGCCATCGAAAACTCGGATTAATCGACGACGCGCGCGAAAAACGACTGGCTCCATCGAGATCCACATAGCTCGAAACAATAACAATCGGGTCAAAAGCATTTCACGCTGGAAGAAAGTCCTCGAGCCTTCCATCTTTCACGATGACAAGCCTCCAGTCGGCGAGCTGGAAATCGACGTTCCACGAACAAAAAGCAAGGAACGATCGATGATTATCACATTAGATCGAGAGAGAGCTCGAACGCGAGGGATCGCATAGCCTGGGGTTAATTATTAACCATCGGCTGGCATAACGATCCGCCAAAATACGCTTGTTTCCCGGACGCTTTCCGGCATGGGAGGCCGTTTAAATTTTCAGACCGACTCCCATACGGGGATCCTCGTTACAAATCGTCATTGCGCCATCAGGATCCGGCGTACGTGCGCGTAGCTCGTGGCGGTAACTGAACCGTACGATGGCGCAGAATGGTCCATCGTGGTCCGCGGAATAAATGGCCCGCCTAGCCGTGCAGCACCGACCGGTGCGCGCAATAGACCGCTTAAACGAATTAAAGCTGGGAAATATAGGAATTGGATGGACTTTGATTGTTTGCTTATTGCCAGCGGCCATCCCTCACCCCGGTTTCCCTCGTTACAACGATCTGCGGGGGGATTATGAAATTTTTGTTGCCGCAACAACGAGCTCGATACGTTTTGCGCCGAGCTGCTGGCATTGGCGCTCTGGATAGAAAAGCGGACCTTGGATTTAAATCTCGCGGTTTGTTACTGCGCGATAATTGCCAGTGGATTTTGGCGGATTCGTTGTTCGTTAGCTTGAGATTAAGTCGTGCGAAGGGCCCAGGATATTTTGCATGGGTATTTCAAACGCGCTGATTTATGTGGCTCGAACGATAATTCATGGACTAACGAATGTCCCTCGGTGTTTGTTTGAATTTCAAATACGTGCGTTGATGATAATTGACTCGGTTATTGTTCGCGTTTGTTGTCACTATTGTATCGCTGGTAAATGGATTTTTAGTGAAAAGCATCGATGACCTTTGGATCCTCTGTGTTTAATGATAATAGTGATTCGATCGTTATTCGTTGAACCTTTGATACTCCATTTTTGACACGAGTGTACCGCCCGCAGGTCCTCGCGGAACGTTGTTCTTATCGATATATATATATTTTCACCGCAAATATATGTATATACATGTATATATATGTATATACATAAAACGAGTAGCTCGGGGAAACAGAACAGCCAAGTCAGGGACGGCCATTGTAACGAAAAAGGGATAGCATGATTTATGGTAGCCGGATGTTTTGCAAAACTTCCCTCGTCGGATGTTCCGCAAACTCGCTGTATGCCTTTAGCCTGGCGCACTTACGTGGCGATGGCAGAAAAAAAACCTCCAAAGGTTCGCCTCGATGGACATTCTTCTTGCGACCTTTACGTTGCCCTCGACCTATCCTTGTAAAACTGTCAAAATAGACGCCTCCAATATTTAACGATAGCGTCTATACCCTCAGTGTCGCACGTTGTTATTTTATTTTCAACTTACAACGCTCTTTTTTTTTGCTCCCTTCAAAACACGCCTTCCATCGGCTCTTCTCCTTGTCACCGCAGAATATGGAAATTATTCTTAAACAGCCAGCTGCCGTCCATCCATCGTGAAATACATAGAGATTCACAAATCCTCGCGGTTAACGGATCAGGGACAAAGGGGGAACAGGATTTTGGACGGACAGTGTGGCGTGCGGTAGAACCTGCGTCGAAATCGAGTTATAAAACGAAATTCTTATGGTTCTGGCCGCGTCAAAAAGCAGTTTAGCAGCATTGAATACTGATAAGGGCCGACGTCGGGGCCCCTTCGGGATTAGTTGACAGGTTTGGCCGCTATTACTGGGGGAGGGAGGTCGCGTTGGGACGGTACTGGGGCTGGAATGGAACACGGATGGGGTAGACCGTTAGATTGAGCCACGAGTGACCCGACAATCATACTATCATAGAGGCGATGATGTCCCGCATACCGAGTAGGAGACGCGCCTCGCATATTAATTCTACGAGGGTACAATTCGAATTTTCCAAAGGTTCGTTATTGCAACGAAGGTGAGAAGAATAATGCAAATGAGCTGTCCGATATTGAAGGCATGTTGATTTTAAATGTAAATAAAATGCAACAGAAATATTCTTTCTTAAGCATACGTACACCACTTTGAGTATATATCATATATAATAATTGATGGAAGACATGGTTGATAAGAGGATTATCTATAGATTTCTATATGATCAATTGTTGTGCGATTGCAAATTTTCCCTAGAACGCTCTTAATGTATATAGATATATATTGCTGAACAGTAGGCCATTAGATCGGGCCACGAGTGATTGGAGAATCGTGCAATCATAGGGGCGATGATGTCCCGCATAGTAAGCAGGTACCGTATATCCCTTCCTGTATATTAATCGAATCAATATACAATTCGTATATTCCAACGTCTTCCTCCATAAGAGATACAACATAAATCGGCTTCTTTTTTTAATATCAAGAATAGCTTTATTAGAAATATAAAAAGAATATAAAGACGCTCACGTCAAAAAATCGTAATCCTGTTTTCCACTTTTAAATATTCACACGCCCGCGATTATTAATCAACACTTTCAGCATATCCGTAGTAAGGAACAAAAAAGTATATTTTTTGCAAAAAAAAATCATCCAGTTCCGTACGACGGGTTTGCGTACAATTGCACACGGTCTCTTAATGTGCATAGACATATATCTGAACACTAGATCGTTAGATCGGGCCACAAGTGACCGGAGAATCATGCTATCATAGAGGCGATGATGTCCCGCATAGTGAGCAGCGATCGAGTATCGCTTCGCGCATATTAATTACAGGAGGGTGAGCGTTCACAGACACGCCATCGGCTGGCGCCTCTGACTTTGCTGGACACTTAGTATCACAATATTCGTAGCAAAGGCGAGCGCGTAATTCCACGCTGAAATTGGCCCCTCGTTTGAGATCACGGATCTGGTCGCCGCTAACACATTCCCAGTTTGTGCGTTGAGACGAGCAATTCTCCCCAGCTGCTGCACTCGTACGCTCCTGCTTGACTCGACCGAAGTTCGAAAAATGAATTATCACCCTTATCGCGAAAATGTGGTCAGGAATGGAAGTGATAAAGGATGAAAAAGAAATTGCATCTTTGGAGAACCTACTTATCTTATTATTGTACTGAGCTTTGCGATGGACTTGTTCGTTCTGTTGTTATCGATTTTAAATTTGGCTGTACAATTTCTACGTGATTACTGCGTTAACCGTAATATTTCGCGCGTTATATAATACTGAAGAATTATATACGGTTTTATTATTAAATGAGTTTTTGTAATCCGCAAAGGGTGGAGTTTTCGAGAGAATATAGAGACTAGACGAAATTAAATAGTATTTTATACGGCTGGGATTACGTGCATTTGAATTCTCGTTGCTTTGTCTTTACCTGTTTTTAATTGAAATGCGTAGCGTTACAATTTTTAATAAAGATACACAGCGAATAAAAGGAATTATCGTAGCTAGGGTATTACACGCGTATCACGCATGCAGTGGGATTTTTTCCACTAAAGTGTTGTGCGATTCCTCTTTAATTAATTAATTAATTTTTAATATACGCTGCAGCGCATTATATTCTACGATCCCCCTGTCGCGTAATTCCGCTAAAGCGAGCTGAAAACCTTGCCCAGTATATGAATTTTGAAGACCAGCTCGTCAAGGGTATTAATTGCCTCCCGACATATCCACAAACAATCGTCTGCGACTGGATTATCATCCTCGAGGAAAGTCTTTTACGGTGCTTTTCTGGGGATCGCAGAGATTTATACGTAATTCCCGACAAATAGCCCTTAATTTACGAGCCACAAAAGGAATCATTATTTCAAGGCAAGGACCCCAGAGCCGCGGATGCAGTCTGCGCGATACTAATGTAACGAATGTCGGGGCAATCCGCTTTCTCGTAGGAACTTTATGCCGCACGGTTTTTTAAAACGTGCTTTCACTCATTTTCTGACAACAGTTCACATCGTCGGCAGCTCTTTGTAATTGCGTAATGCAACTGTCCTCTAATATTATCTACATTTTACAGATAATAGGAATAATGAAATGCATATACATGATCCAGTGCTGTTGAAAATATGGATATATAGACATATGACAATCTGTAAGAAAAAATAAGATAATGTATAAACATTACTAAGAGCTATATTCCACGTAATTTTATTCAAACTACATTGTGTTAATTATATTATCCTTGTACACTTACTGAACTATCACTCGTGCGTTACTCTCATAAATTACTTATATCTTCGATCATACCATTAGTCTATATAATTAGTTAGAAATCGTCTAGATAATCGTTAGTTAGAAACGATTTCCCGGGTCAAAAATAGTAAAACACTCCAATACACAGACCCCAATCATCCTGCAAGATCGAAGTTATTAACAAGAAAATCATACAAGGAACATACATCTGTCTGCAAACCATAGCCTCCCAAGAATTTGTGCAACTTCCAAACGACGCTTGCTTTCACGCAAGCTCTGTTTTTAATTCCACAACATTCTAGGAGCGCAATACGGAAAAATTCTGTTCTCCGCACTGTGCCTCATTGGTTTAAACGCGGTCCACGTTCGCCGCGCAGGATACACAAAGAAAACGAGCGGGAGCCATGGTTTCTACGGTTTTTGCGTAAAACCAACAGCGCTCAGAGTGAATAACTATGGAGTACCGCCAGCGGGGAACGACTCTATCGAACTAAGAGTCGCATTACGGGAGTGAGGGCGCGCCGAGTAAAGCGACCGGCTGTCCACATTTGTTTACAGTCCTGCAGCATAAAAACGCGGGCGCAAAGCCGTTGCAGGTGCGCTTGGAAAAACGTTGGATGAAAATCCTCGATGGAGGTGGGCGGATAGTTGTAATCCGATTTGGAGGAATCAAAGGGACGGACACGCTCAGGGCGTAATGCGAGCGTGTCGCGATGAATAAAGTTTCCGGCACGGTCAAAATGGCACCTCGTTTTTTGTATTAAAATGGAGGATCGGCCTGGGCCGTTTGGCACGATTACAAAGGCCGAAAGAGCCACGGCGGAACGGCGCTGGCCGGCCGATAAATGGCGGTCAAACACACCCGGGGCTGGAGAAACAAACGTCGGTTTGTTTCTCCGGCCGGCCTGAATTTACGCGCCGGACAAAGGGAGCTCAAAGCGCGTACCTTGAGCTGGCCGAAATTCTTGATCGCGCAACTTGGATTATAATGTTATGGATCGATCGCGGTTCTTAATCCCCTTGCGGCACTTTAACACTAAAGCTACGTGTCACTTTTTGGTGATATTTATGTACACCGCATATATTTTTAAAGGAAAAGGGTATTGAGATAAAATATCGATGGATCGATAGAACGATCCAGACTCTGCGGTAGAATCGTGGAAAACCTCAAAAAATACTCTCTTTCGAGGTAAAGCAATTTTTCTAAGAAACTACTGACATTTTGATCGCTTGGGTAAGTTTAGTCTGATTCGTGATAATAATTTTGGCCCAGACATGAATTTTCCGCATGCGAATGTTGATTTGCTTGACAGAACATTAACTTCAGGAGATCAGATGGAGAATTACTACGAAGAACGTATATAGATAAGTGCTCGCTATGACCACTCATTATTACATGTTACCAGATATAAATATCACGAGTGACACTCGTGGGACGAAGGTTGGAGGAAACTCGGATTTCGACTAACTGAATGATACGGCAAGAGATTAATGCCTGAGTGTCGATGATGACGTTAATCCTGAATTTTATAATGTTATTCCACGATATATACTAATATCGATTGACATTAGTTTCAACGTAGAGGAGACTCACCTAATTCAAACAAATTTGTACTTTGCAAAGCTCTGCTGTTATACAAAGGACATAGATAAGAATTGCTACACGAATTAACTAAAGACACTGATAAAGTATTTGAAAAATTCGACAACTATTTATTCCTGAAAATTTAATCTCTTTCCAATATCGTTTTTTAAATGGACATGTACGTAAAGTTACTCCGCGCAGCAGCGGGAAAACCGGTATACATAAATTTATATATACAGCACGTGTTTACTTACGCGTATAAATATTTTATATCATTTAATATCGTGTTATACTGTTATTACATATATCCAATAAAACTTTTCCATCGTCGCGATAACTTTACGCGATATATTTTTACGATATCATAGAGCCTGCGTTAAACGAAGGCGAATTTGATTTACAGAAGGGGGATTTAGAAGTGCAAAAGGGGGGTGAATTTAGAGTGCGAAAGGGAGAATTCGAAGTGCAAAACCAGTATCGACGGTAGAGAAATAATCCGCTCCGATGCTAGATTCTCCGCCCAGGGGATTATTTTGGAATTTTGCCGGGCGCGGAATTGAAAACGCATGAGCGACGAAGAAATTGCGGGCAACGGCGCGGCCGTTCGTAATATTTACCATTACTTTCCCGGCCAATTAGTCGCGCCGCGAAAGCAACGCCCGGCCGCAGTTTTCCCCTGGATTTAACGGGCCGGGTTTATAAACGGGCATAAAACGGCGGCGGTTCGCGAATTTTATGGAACACCTTGTTTAACCGTTTTTTTTTTTTTCTCTGCATCCTGACCACCTCGTACTCTTTTTATCTTCGCGGCCGAATATCCGCTTACGGATACGCGCGATTTTGTTTTGACCGCTGGAGAATGTTTTTTCTGGAAGTACGTACGGGAGATTTGTTTTCTGATAAATTGAGAATAGCGATGCGCCGCGAGCCGATCCACTGGACGATACTTATACTGTTGCTTTGTCGATGCGTCCGATGCGCTCTTGGAAGCCAGCCCTTTAGGATCCGAGATTGGATTCGCGCGCTGGAAAGTGCGGAAGGAAGAGAGGTATAACAGTGAAAATAGGCTCTTCCCTAGAAACTTTGACGTAGAGTTACAATGAATAATTTCAAGAATTGCCTTGCGACGATCTTAGATCGCAGAGGCGGACAGCCGCTTTATCCGCAATAAGATTAAATGCACGTGACGCACAAGAATTTCGAGTATCCTGAACTCTTGAACGTATGGAAGAATAACTGCGCGCGCGTGCATGCGTGTGAAGGAAGAAAATGTGTGGTTAGGAACGTGCGATTCGACAGTTGAGCTTGAGCCGCTGTAGAGAATGTATAATACATTTGTCTCGAGGACTGAATCCTACGTTGATTTTCTTTCGCCACTAACTACGTATCCTCGTTTAAAGTATGTCACTAATAGAACGCAAAAACGCTCGAAACTGTTGATCGTATCAGCTGATACTCGAAATACAAACATACATAACACCTCTGCAAACCTTGAGATTATCGATGCAGGCGTACAACAACGAGATCGATCGATAGATATACCTACACATTCGAACACGCTCAAACATATTCAAACATACTACGTGCAACATACGCGCAACAATATTCAACGATTCAAACATACGCGCAAACATATTCAACAAGTAAATAACGATGCACAGCGAGCTTTATAAATCCACGGACGCTTACGTCTATTCCAGCAAAGTCTGAATCGCGTGAAATCTTTCCTCGGGACTAAGACCACCGATAAACGTAGATCCGCGAGAGACTCTCGGTCGATTCAAGTAGTCACTCGCCAGGAGGGTCGGCCAGAGCTCGATCCGAGGAAGTTTGATCCTCGCGAGCCTCGACTAATTCCAGGCACTAATTACAAGTTTTACATTTGAATTCAGCGCCGTCCTTTTAGGTCGCGCCAAGGGGCGGCAGGGAAAACGGTTTCCAGGGGGGTGACTTGCCGGGAGTTTTGATCCACGGCCGTTAATTATGGGGGCGAGAGAGAGAGAGGGGGGCGGGACTGCTGAGGGGACGCGGCTAGAAAACGGAGGCGGAAACGATAATTGTGAGGGGACGGCGAGTTAGCCGGCGCTCTAAACGCTCCTTGATTCCCGACAATCTCGCCTGGCCGCAAGGTTACCCAAACTATGGTCCAACTTGCGATTTCTGCGTGGGATAATTTTAATTGCGGCGGCCTGCAGTTTGCGTAAGGTCGATCCTGATTGGCTTCAAACCCTCCAATTGGGATCGCCGTCTCGCGCACCGATCTTCGTTCAACAGCTGGGGGGATCGTGATTTTGCAACGTCTAGAATCACTTTAAACACGAGGGTAAGGGAGAATAGAGGCAGATGCGTATTCGATAACGGGCAATCGTCGAAAATCGACAAATATAACCCTAATAAATAGATTACGTTTGTATACGAATCAACGATATTGTATCGACTTTCCTTCGATAAAACGTGACTCGATTTCGTTGAAGTGACGTTGTAAGGTGGTTCAGGATTTATTAAAAGCTACGCGGTAAATGGGACGCGAGGTTATTTTCCCGTTAAATTGAAACTCACGAATCTGTTGAGGTATTGGTTTATAATCCTTCATCCGGTATTATTATCGTGGAAGATGCGATCGAGTCATTTCTGCCCTGCCGCGAACAAAAATCCATCAACGCTGAATCCTCAACGGCAATGAGGGCAGCGACGATAATACGGTTTAGTTATCGCGAAATGTGATTTATGATGCCATTATGCCGAAACGGATCGGTCCGCCGGCAGCCGCGCGACGTTATCATCATAAAGTAGCAATAAAAATTTATTGGCACGCTTTACCCAGCGGGAAAAGTCACCGGGATGCAAAATAGTGACTTTAGATCCTCCCTCGCTTATTTGATGCCATTTTGCCCGATTGGCTCCCTTTCTGTCTACAGGCTCTTGCAAAGCACGTTGTACGATTTCACGGAGGACGATTTTACGAGAATAAAGTCAATCAAACATTGTAATATATTTTTTATTAATTTAATTTCAGACAAGCGAGAAATGGTTCATAGGCTTTACCGATAATTAATGCGTCTGTTTCTATTATATTTCACAGCGTCACAAACTGTTGGAAGTTTCGCCAATTTTACCATATGTAAAGGAACACTCTTTTAATTACAATACAAATTTTTCGAGAACGCGATACGTTTTCCAACTATAGGTGCTTGAATATAAATCATGTAAGAAAAAGTGTAAAAATGTATTATAACATCTGCTCTATGATATGTAGAATAGTAAATGTTCACTGTTATAGACGATTATACATTTGAAGTTTGTACAGCGTATTATGGGACATCTTGTAGCATGTACGCCTTACTGCCATGCATTTCGATGAAAAAGTACCCACTTGGAGAGGTGCTACTGCGCAAAAATTTTTCTCCCGGGGATTTGCGACGAAGCCGCTCAATACCGCGGGAAAATAATTCGTTCGATTTCCATTTTCAGCGTCAGCAGAAACTTTCGCTGATTTTGGGGTATCATTCGAACCGCGATAGCTTCATGGAATGCGAAATGCCAGGGTATATCCACGTTGCTGAACTTAACTCGTATAATATATCATCCAACGACCCTTAGCACGTAACATGTAGGGCGTTCCAGGCTTCCTCAAAGTTACGCTACGTAAAATAAATGAAGTAATAAAAATAAACGCAAAGTAAATCCAAGGATAACTCGCGCGTGATAGGGTTAGGGATATTTTACGCCGAAGAGAAAAGGGCTCTGAAGGAAACCTGTAGTACGAGCTTATAGTGAGAGCTTTTCTTGATGTTATCACAAAAACCTTTACGACCATACATATTTGCTATCTACACTCAGATTTTATAGAATCCTCGCAGAAAAATTGCTTGACCTAGAAAATCAGAGACTTTTATCGACTTTTTATTACGTTTCTAAATTTCAATGATCAACAACCATAGAACCGTCAGCTGCGCGTGCAACGAATACCTAACGAATCGGCAAGTGCATCACTGTATCACAAACATTTACTACTATCTTCGAAAGCAGTACATACAGAATCTCATTTAAAATCTCGGCTCAAGTTCTCCAAAGAAATTTCTCCACATCCCGAACATCCTCCAAAGTATCCAACATGTAAAATTACATATTTTTTTTCACGATCACCTTCGTATAAATTATTAACATCTCTTCAGTCGTATCCACAAGACCAAGTGGCGACTAGATTTTAATATTCATTAACATCCACTTTATTCGTGTCCACAAGGCCAATGGCGATTAATTGTCATTAAATGTAATCATTACATGCCCGATGTAAGATCAATTTGTATGACCCCGGGCACGTTCCTTGAAATACAGGAACAAATATATATATAGATCATAATCACACATTTTCCAGTTAATTGGAAGAGACTTAAAGAACTACACTCTCGCTTCCACGCGCTCTCGAAGCCAACCTCCTCGTCCCAACCGCCAGTCGATTACTTTAACCTTTTCGAATTCCACTTGCTAAACAAGATGAATATCACGCGGATAACCACAACAGCTCGGCAATGGTACTGCAGCTTTCTATATCGCGAAAGGCCAAAATGGCTGCCCCCGAAGGTGCGTGAAAAATGACAATAACCCGGAAGCCGGGCGTTTCGCGGGCCATCGAGGGTGTTACGGCTGTGCGTGACGCGCCGGCTGCGGTTCCGCGGCGATCAATCGCGACAATTAATAGCAATTCGTTTGTGTCGCTGCACGCGTAGGCGAAATGCAAACTGACGCGGCTGGAAATCACGGTCGGCTGGATTTTCGTCGCACTTAACGTTTCATTAGTCATGCCCGATGCTCGCCGGCCGGCCCAATAATTAAACGGCCGCTGCGAAACGTCCTTGTATGAAACGCCGCGATTTTATTGCCGGCCAACGTGGGCGCATACTTTGCATAACGTGGCAGTTTCCACGGCGGGCCCCCAGAAATGTGGTAGACCTTAATGAAGGACCGAGACGTGCCAAGATATACCCAGTATCTTGGCCACGCGGTTCCTCGACTTGCTTTTGTCGTTATCTTTTCGCACTGGTCGTCAAGTTCGACGTGCCTAATTTTTTTCCACAGCCACCTCGGTGGAATTAGAGCCAAGGATTCCAGGATTACAATTGGATCTGGATTTGTACTATGGAATGTTTTTTTTTTGTACTGTGGAAGTTTTTTTTTTATTCATATTAGGGAAGATTTTATTTTTTTTAACGATATTTATTCGTGATTTAACGGGGGAAACCACTTTTAGAATATTACAATGTGCTCTGTTATAATAACGTGTACAATTACGATTGCGGTTGAAGTTAAAATTATTGTTACAGTTATGGATACAATGCGCTCTGGAGGCGAGCGGTATTGTGGGTAGAAAAGTAAATATGATTGCAAAATTTATTGGAATTCACGCACAGGCGGTTGAAACAGTTATTAAAACCATAAAGCGTTCGGTGAGCCCCGGCTACAAATAGATAATAATTTTATATTTGAATATGAATATGAATACTTTCGGTTTTTTCTCATTGTTTGAATCGAAAGGCAGCGTTTTATACTAAATTTGACTGTATATCTATATAGATTCTCCTATATTTCAAGGAACGTGCCTGGTAGCTTTACAAATAAGAATATAAATTTCATTAATGATCGCGCATCAGGCAGATAATGATAATATAAATCTGTAATTAAATTTGATTAAACTTGATTTTCTCATTTTTAATATTAGCAAACTATTCCTTAACGACACCTTTGGCTGATGAACGAAATCATTTATTTGCTCAGTCTATTTGAGACTCACACAATCGATGCATTAAGAATCGATTAAAATAACGGCGTAATATCTGCTTGGAATTAAAATGAGATATTTCAAATATTTTTTACCTCGTCATTTGCAAATACTGAAAATCGGATATGGATACTTCCTAATTGACCGAAGCGTAATTCTTTTTTGCTCCCGCGACATAAGTTGCTCGAACGATGGAAAGATTTTCATAGGATCGTTGGTAAAGTATAATAATTTCCTCGGCAACTTTGTACACGAAAACGTGCAAAAACTGTACTCCGTGATCTATTGCCCTTTTACGAGTCGCAAGGTATAATGAAAAGTCGTAACTTTGTACGTGGGGGATCGGCGAAGAGGTTTTTTTGCTTAGCACTTCCGAAGCTAACGAGACCTTAAAGACGTTAAGGAAACTTTTTCCTTCATCTATGCAGGGAAAGCTTATTTGGCACGCAATATTGACGAGCAACTACGAGCTGCGTCGCTTCTTCATCGCGCAGTGCAAATGTCTGTGTAACAAAATGCGATCATAATACCCGCTCCTCGAATATATAACGTATCTTCAATATAAACGGCATTTACTCTATTATTACAATATTACTCTATTATATATATTATATTATATACAATATTACTTCAATTATAACGTAAAATTACCTATTGCCTGTTACCTATTATCTAAAAAATATACCCAATGGCTTACAACAAAAAGAAATCCTTATTCTACAATCCATTTTTCCACGCTGTGTTTCTCAAATAAGCATCAATATCTTGAGCTGTGAGAAGTCAATAATAACAATTTCTTCACCGCGGAATTCTGAAATAGATATACGCATTGATAGCCGCGGTAAAATTGATGTGTGATTTTTTCCCAAATATTTAAGTACGAGAGCGATACGATAAGGTGCGTTAAGCGAGAATATCCGTTTATACTGTGGATTTGCGGAAAGTCGTTGAATCAAGTCTCGAAGCGACCGACTCCTTTTTTTCCACGAGCCCTCGGTGTAACCCGGTCCCTGAGCCGCGTCTCCAACCTTTTATCCTTCTTCTCTCGCGCCGAAATGTCTCCCTGATCTATGATGGCAGCCTTTAGTAGTCTTATCCATCAGGCATTTACCAGCAGGGAAAACCTCGTTTGACTCGAACCCACCGCGACCAAATCGATGTTATTTGTTCCCGCGTCGAAAACCGACGAAAACCGTATGCCGCCTGCCAATAACATTCGAATGACTTTAACCTCGTTTTCCACGCACGTGTGTCATTGAAACGTTTATAAAACTTTATTCCAATATACTACGTTTTTTGAGAAGAGAATACTACTACGTCAGGAACCGACATGTGTAGATACCTACTTTGTGTAGATGTTCTTTTATAACGTTTGGTTAAATAATTATTTTCAGATAGAATATTTGTGGTGTAAATAATCTCAGTAGGCTTGAGATTTAATCGTAAAGAGAAGGATTTGTAGTACTATTTGTTACAATCGTCAGACTGATGGCATTTATATTCAAATTTGCGGAAATGATATTCATACCTTTTGGTTTATCGATTATCAGTATCGATGATTGGTCAGAGCTGTGCGGTAATTGTAGAATGTGCAGTAACCGATGGTATCGAACCGTGCAAATGGAACATCCTACCCTGCAATACTGAATTACAATTTCGATTTCGGTTATCTAAGTTTCATCCGAATATTTCGTCGTGCTATTCAAATTTTCATATTACAAAGAGTACGAGTACTAATTAACGCGCATCGAGAGATCTAAGGCACGTGCGAATAAAGCGAGTTAAATCGTTCAAAGTTTTCCCTCCAAGGATGTAACAAAAAATATTGTAATTTACCTTCTTCACGAGAGTCTAATTCTTTCTACCGCGACAAAGCAATTTAAAAAATGTCTCCTTTAGTTACAACACATTAATCAGACACTTCAGAGGAGAAATAAATGCGTTCGCAAAAGTGGCATTAAATAAAAAAATACTGTCTTTTTTTCACGTCATATCACATCTGAACACTTGGTAAATGGCTAATCGAGAGAAATCAGTATTAATATCTCCGACACAAAATCTCTATTATTCACAACTTTTAATCAGTAAAGATAAAGAATAGGATTAGATTCTCCAAAAAATATTCTGACCCCAAAGGCACTGTCGGTGTTCCAATAAAAACCGTTTAATCCGGCAGGTTAACAGCGGTGTACAGCGCGGAATTATTAAAACGAACAAGCCTGTTCCGGATATCATCATCCCGACAGAATTGGCCCCGCGCTAATGTTTCCTATTTGCCGGCCTCGAATTGCTCAGAATGATCGGTAATCGTATAAATTAGCCAGTAGATCGCCGCGGGGCATTAACGAAATACATCCAATTGGCGGCGATCCGTGGCGAATCTACTCCCATCATCGATTAACAGCCGCGGCCATTTCGAGGCCCGCCGCCCAAAAATGCTGCCGCTTACTCGAGGATTCGTCGTACAGCACTGGCCGTAATGCGATCCGAGCTGTAACATTTATTAACATGAATATTGATGCGCGCCTGGCGAAAGCCGCGGCTTGTAACGATTGGACTGATCGATATGCCGTCAAACAATTTGCATGTTATCCGTTTAACGTCCCGCCCTGTCTCGCAGCCAGTGCGGCCAGCTGAGGATCCTTTTCGCCGGGAATTGCAAGGCATACCGGCATACCCGGGTAAATTGTAATATCGTTCTTGCGCTTCTCGCTCTGCTAAAGCATTTACCATAATCCACCGCACACAGTGCATACATCAAGGTATACCAAAAAAGAGTGAACAGCGAGGACGACAAGGGCCGCAATAGTTCCACGTTGCCTACGTTATCGCGGAAAGAATAATGGTTATCGACCATTTTTATATAACAGTAATCATGGTATTTCATTTAACTTTTACTCTTATCAATTGGGATAATAATTTAGTTTCTGTAGAATAATAATTGCGAGAATATTTTCATACTTGTGTGGTGTGAATCGTTCATGTGTTTCGAGCAGTTTATATATGTCAAATAATTTGGACTCGGCTCAGCTACTCCAATGTCCCGCCTTTTTCCACACCAGTTCTCTTAATACGATTCAATACACCACTTTCTACTTTACGATTTATATAATATCAATTTCGTTTTAATCCGTGATTTGGTAACGATTTCATTTGAGCCAGTAGCCATCATACTAGTGGCCAAGATTATTATCATTATTCTACAGGAAAAAAATGTCAACGTGGTCGACCGAAATTCTAACCCCACGAGACCGGATGGCGAATTAATATACAAAGTGCGTGAACAGCTGCTCTGTTAGACCAAGAATCACCGATTGTTCTTATATATATATATATACACCCCTAAATTTCCATCGAACCACCGTATCTGAAGGGATTTTCGTTCGGCGTCGAGGAAGGAAACTGCGCGGACGTTGGTCCCTTTAACGTGAATCATGGATATTCATCAGCAGCGTCGACGACTCGGCGTGCGTCCGCTTGATAAATCCGAGGAATTCTACAGAGCGTGGAGAAGGGGAGGAAGGGGGTTTAGTCGGGTAGAACGAGCAGAAAATCGGGCGGGATTGGCCTGGCATTGGCTGTTAAAGGGACACGCGATTGGAACTGATCCGGCAGGAAAAATGAAATCGTTTCCTCGCGGTAAGTGGATCCTTTATGGCGGACTCCGTTGAATAAGGTAGGGGCAGGGGGGAGACAGGGGATGGAAGGAGGAGGCGGAAGGACAGCAACCCCCTTCGTTTCCCCGTGAAATACGATAAGATGGCCGTCTGGTGTCGCACCGACGTGGATCGGATAGGAGCGCGTCTCCCGATTTTTCTGCGCCTCCTAGACCGATTTCATTTCCCTTTGGGAGAGGATCCCGAGGAAATGCGGATATCGATGCCCCGTCTTATGTTTCGCTTGCTCCGGAGCGTCGAAGGCTCGAGCCTGCGAGGGCTTTGAGGTAATACCGACCGTGATCGATATTTCGACCTCATTCTCGATCTGCATATCGTTTAACCCTCCATATCCTATGGTTGCGGATTTGCAAGGCAACCGTGTGATTATATATTTTAAGTCTCGCTCGCGAGATCGATGCTCACATCGCGTTGAGGCGATATCTAGGATCTTATCATTTGGAATCTCTACTACAGCGTATAATTTTTTGTTAATTATTTAATGGAGAGATAAGAGGATATATTGTTCATTTGAACAGTTCTTTTGCGACATCCTTTGTCTTTCTGGAGTGCATCATTTTTTGGAAGTTATTTCACGGAGAGCCAAGAGGATATATTTGATATTTATCGAGTGTCTTTGAGACATCCTTTGTCTTTCTCGAAGCGCGTGGATCGATCTGTCGGCCGGCATGAAAAGGTTGGAAGAAACTATCTTGCGGGTTTGGCACTCTACTTAAATGCCAACACGGTATTTCAAACGTCAAGGTCTGAATCGTGATATCGCTTTGTTGCCATGTCAAATACAGACCATTTATTTGCCAATAAAGATTACACTTTGCCGTACGGAAAGGTTTGATCGATGAAAGGATAGTCGCTTTGTTGCTCTTTGTATCGTTTTATTGGGAAAGAGTTAATTGACACGTTTCGAGGCACGCCTAAATCTGGGGCGGGAGGAGAGGGAATTGTTCGGCGCCGTAATCCGTCCGATATTGCATTTTTCTTCGGCTTCATATTTCACGGCTGGCACGGGAAGTATACTCGCCTCGACAAAGTATAAAGAATCGTTTCGTTTCTCGTCAAAAGCGTGTCCCGCAGCCGGCCGTGACGATATATTTTGCTACCTTCGTGTTCCTTTTGAACGGGGATAAAAAGGTGTTTAGACTTGCGCGCTCCCCTTTGACTTTCCCTTCGTTTCGAAATATTATAAAAAACGCAGTTGAACCTTTGATCCCGCTATGAAACAAGTCTGACTGAATAAAGACATTTTTATACCATCAAGTTGGATTGAATATTTTGTTTATTTCCTTTCTTTGACTGGAGCTTGGTTCTTAAGTGAAACTGTACAAGTCAAAACATTACGTGTTCATTACGCTCAAGATTACATTCAAAGCTATCTATTAATATATAAGGTTCGTTGTATCTCCTGTCAGTGTGAAACGAAGACAATAGTTTTTGCATTAACGTGATCGTGTTATATAGTACGCTAATGTTATTTTATTCTCTATAACGACAATGATGAGGAAAAAGGAAACTCCGCGGTGAACTTAATTGTCTTGGCGATTAAGCGCTTAAATACCGATACGTACAACCTCTCAAAAGAAGAACTGACAAAACGTGTAACACGCTCAGACCGTCCACTACCGACGCAATTAATTCTCCAATTTAAGCTCCGGTGATTTATATTACCCCGTCTTATCTGTCTGGTACGCATTTCTCTCCACGTAAATCACAGATGCGCTTTAGCCGGCGGACATTTTCGGGGGACAGGTTGTCCGTAGCTCACAAAGAGATTGCACGACTATAAGTTAAAATTAAAAAAAAAAAAAGTGAATTCATCTCATCCACACTTTATTCGTCATTATATAATGTATGTATTCCATCTTCTTAGAGAAGTTCAATCTGTCGCCGCAGGTATTATTCACACGAGCTACATCATCAAGTGTATATCTTACGTAAGACCGAAATTAGAGAATATCAATATTCTCTTATAAATATCGACGCATACCAAACACGTCGCTGAAAAACCGAATTCTCCTATTTTTACGTACATCGTATATTGAAAACGTGCATTTTCGACTTAAATTGTATAAAAATTATTTTTATTCAACATTCACCACCTGTGCACACTGGCTGTCGATATTTGTCCGTCTGAGTAAGAAATAATGCTATTTAACAAATATTTCGTACTTACACCAAGCGACCGTGTCAACGCTGACATTCATCCGAGAATATCGACGTTTGCCTGATATCCGCCTTTCACGGTAACGATACACGCTTCCAGTTACTCGCAAGGAAGGGGACTGGAACAGATTTACATTGCACAAAGATCAACGATTTTTTCTTCTCTAAAAGAAAATTCACCTCGGAAAAGGAAGAAAGTGATTGAAAACGTGCAAGACATGCGAAGAAACGTGGGACAGCAATTAAGGTGCGTCATACGCCGTGAACTTGCAGCGTTGATTCGTTTTTCTCACGCACAACGTAGCGGAGGGAGTCGCGGATGTTTTTACGCACGGAGGAACGTGCGGGCCGAAAAATGAATTTCGATTCTTTTTGGCCGCACCTCGCTTGGACGTAATTGGAAAGCAGAGAAATGGGGCTCGCTCACGGCGCGTGGACCGAAATGACCGGGCACAGCTCCTTGGGGAAGGCAAGTGGAAGGTGCAAAAAGTACGTTGCACTTGATGGAAAATATATTTCCGCGGCTTTGTGCGCGTTGTCGGAGCCGGCGAAAAAGCACGCGGGCCCCGCGCTGATATATGGTCGCTTTACGCCCGTACACGACGCTATAACTTCCATGGCTAAGCTTAAGGCTACGTTATGGGGGGTACAAAAAGGTCTGAAGGGTGGTTTTAGTCCGCTTCGACGGCGAGTCGATAGCGATTACGCGTAGAAATACTCCAGGAGGAAAGTCGTCTTTGGCGATCAATCGGTTCTCCTTGGAAATCGTCGTTAAATAGCATCTTAATTAATCCTGAGAATTAATTCGATTTCTGTTAAATCATCCTAAATATTCGTGAATCATTATGACTACTCGAAGTTTTTATTTACACCCCCTTTTGGAGAAGTTTTTATTTTCAGTTAAGTGTTGAAGGTGTACCATTTTTACGAGTCACTTGTGATTATTTATCATATTTTTGTTATCATGGATGCATTAGGCGGTATATCAGTGTTTATATGTATATAATAAAGAATATCGAAAATGAGTAGGAATATCAAGAATTAAACTATTGTCGTTTTGAAATAATAAGGAGAATTAATCGGCCTTTCTAAAATTAGATATGTTATTCGATAATCCTCGAAATTATTCTCATTTTGAATTTCTTTACTCGACACAATAAACATGCGTGCCTCGCGGCAGAAAATCGTGCAAGGAGGTAGGGAAGAAAGTAAGAATTCGCTAGAAAGCTGAAAGTAAATCGAGGTGATGCAGGGTACCCGGGTTCTCTTGGCTGTCGTTTTCGATTCGGACCGTAGTAATTTATGAACGAGCCGAAGGAAAGGACGAGGCTCCTTAAGGTACTTCTTGAAAAAATGATGGCCCAAGCAACGATCCAGACCAGCGGTAAATTTCTTCAGCAGCCGCACTGATAAAATCCCTCTTTCTCTTTTACAACACTCGCGTAGCGGACGAGATATAAATTTCGAGGTACAAGAAAATTCGAACTTATAAATACTGGACTTCGTTTAACTGTTCGAAAGTTATAAAAACACATGTCTGGACTAAAAGTCGTGTGAATTAAGTATCTAATATGCATCAAACAAACGATGTGGATGTAAATTGTTCACTTGCTTATATGTTTTTAAAATTTCTTGAATCTATACATTAGAGAAAATAATAACGACCGATAATTGTGTTAATCATATATATCCTTGTTTATACAATAAATTTTATTAGTACTCAAAAAATCTAATGTTAAATATCCTTTAGCTTAGCTTCATGAGCAATCGTACACAAATATGAAGGACGTATAATATTCGCATTATTTTGGATTGTATCTGCCCGATGCAAAAAGTATACGTATTAGAAAAAGTATACCTTAAGCATTCCTAACCTCTTTTCCCGTACACTGTATTTAAGACCACATTTACAAATTGTCGTACATATTAGAAAAATATTGATATGGATTTTAGATATGCATTTCTACTTCTTTACTGAGAGCAGTTCGCTTAACTTCTTCTTCCAACGTACATTTATACGAGAATCCTAACAACGCAGCTGTACATTCTACGATCAGTTGGAATTTCCACGGGGAGCGTTCCACTTCGAAGTATTCTGGACTCAAATGGTTAATCGAGAGGACCAGTCGCCTTTCTTTCCGCTCTTTCAAGCACCCAACCTTTTTCTGTCGCTCCGGATAAAGTTTCGTGTTTGTACCGCCCCGTGTTTTATTCCTATCGCCCTAACGCGGCAATTAGGTTTACCAATGCCACGACGAGTCGCCTAAGTTCGATCCCTCTTTCTCTGTGCGACATTCCAAACTCGACTACCCCACCTATCACCGAGTTTGCGAGATTTATCGAGGAATTTCCAGTAACTGTTGCGCGCCAGTAAGTGAAAATAAATTAATGTGGTTTCCCAGCAAACCTGGCCATTTGGTACTAGGATTCCTTTTTCTCAGTGTCTCAACAGTGGTAATGAAAAGAGTTCTTCCTAGTGCTCCATATCGAGCTTCTAACTTAAGTTCTTCATAGTCCATCCTCTGTCTTTGCTTGAAATTGTCGATCATTTGTGTCGTCCGTCGCCTCATTGCTGCAATTTAGCCTGCATTGACATCGCCGAGTAATCTTTTTCTCTTCGTATGTCTTATACACTTGACTTTTCTTTGTATCATCATTTGAAAAATGTGTTCCTTCTCGTTGAGCTTCCTTAAGGCTTCTTCCATAATTACTTAACGTGTTAATTTTCTCTACTCTTATTTAGCGTTAGCCTTCCTTTAGGACATATTCGAATTCTCTTTTAAATATATGAAAACTATGAGCTACAATCCCTATATACCTAAATATACTTTAAAGATCGATGAAAAAATAAGAGGTGGAAAATGTAGAAATAAATAGATCTGTTTAGTAGTTGACATATATAATAAAGAAAAACGATGATAATTCTTGAAACGTACACTGAGACAAAATTAAAAAAAATCTTTTATAGGAGTTTACAGATCGGTTATTTTCATCTTTCTATCGGTTGCAGTATTACTGGACATTTGTTTGACAAGTGTCCTGGATGCGTCGACATTTTTATTAATCCGCAGTGGGATGAAATGTCGCACGGTTATATATATTGCAATATGATACACCGACAGACTGGTTAAGGCCGCTATTAAATGATGATTTTATCGACAACACATAAGAGGAAAAAGATTTGCATGCAATGTTGATTGACACTCTCGTCTCTGTACTAATAGACAGATGTTCAGAATATATGTGCACATGCACAGCACGCAAGAATCGAATTCTTCAAAAATCTATGGTTCTAAATAGAATTTCGAGATTAAGTTTTTTACGCCTTTACTTTATTGTTTACAGCCTGAGAAATTCATTATTGTATTGTAATGCCATCAAATTATTTATATTATTATCTAAGCTCGATTAATCGTCGTACAAAAGTATTTTTACACGTGCAATCTACAAAATATCTTTTTAAATTAATTGAAACACGGTCCGCTTTATTTTTGCGGATTTGCGGATTAACTGCGTGCAAATAAAACGCGACAATTTGGTAGAATAAATAATACATTTTATTGCATTTGTACTGCGATATTTACCATCGTAGTATTAATACCGAGTTTATCGTACACCAGGTGAAATCATATTAAATCTCGTTGTTTACATAAAGTTCTATTTACTCCAATTTACGAAAAAAGACTCTGCGTAACCCGAAATTTCATATTTCCCGCGAATCGATCATCCTCCAATGTTTCATGAATTAATCTCAATTCATATTTTTCGCCAATCAATCATCCCCCAATTTTTCGTGCGGTTCCCAAGAATTCTTTATCATTCAAGATATTACATCTTTTTCTCTTTGCATTTCAATAACCGAGTCACCCTTACACAATATAAACTAAAATTCCACTACAGCAAGTCAACCCATTTTAATGTTATCCAATATACATCGACTCAGCGATCTTTATATAGAAATACTATTTTGCCTGCAAACCTCGATAGTTCATTGCCCAGGTGCACTCGCAGCCTCCATTTTCCAGATTTAACAACACGAATACTCAGGCACCTTGCTAATTCCGCTTCTTTCAACGGTATGAAACCGACACTCCTAAGGACAACCTCTGACGCAAAGAGCACGTGTTTCGGCAAACTGCATTTTCGGCTTAACTCTGTGGCCATTGCATGCTGCTTAGGCCTCTATTCTGAGCGCATACCCAAGCCATTTGAAGGTCCACGATGTCATCCGGCGGCTGCCGGTAGCTGGACGTTCGGATAAGCAGCTAATCTCGTTGTATGCTCCCGTACACGATCGTGCTGGCCTCCTATGCTTCGTACGGCCCACAACCGACGTGACTTTAGCCCCGTTATCTCCACGCCGGATGCACGTGAACATCGGTCTTCGACACCGAGCCCACTGAATTGAAGATTACGGAATCGTGCTTCGACAGACCTGCAGGATCGATCGCTTCGATTGGGACCTAAACGGACCAATATCCGTCTTCGTCGAGCCGCTAACAAGAGGGCACTGCTGATTGGTTGGTTGTTAACGCAATGAACGAAACGAGCTAATCGGCGGCGACTTTACAATCGTACTTCTGAGAGCAAGGAATAGGCAGTTTTTGCCTTGCTCAGATTTTTCGCATCGACTGAACTGTAAGGTCGGTTGACTTGGGTGTTATTGTTTTATGGCAGATTGGGAACCATGCGAGCTGTAGTATATAGGTATATGGGATGGAGAGTTCTGCAAAGGTGACGAGAGGGATTTGAATTTTAAATCTTTCGCGGGGAAGTCTGAGTTTCTGCACACCGTTGTAGCTTCGGAATTTATTCTTTGTCTTTCAATATGAATACGAATGTTGTGTCCATAGGGTCACTGTCTTGATTGAGCGATAGTTTTAGACTGTGTATGGATGTGGATGGGTGTTTTGTAAAGTAGACAAATTTATTTCAATAGGCGAAGCACAGTGGATAATTATCGGGTAGATAAATAATTAATATATTGAATGGACGATTGTTTGTGCTACAAGTTGATTTAACGGTTGCAAATTTCTAAATAATAGAGGTTTTCCTCGTCTTTCGCGAAGTAATTAATAGCATTACCTTTCATCTAAGTATGTTAACTTCTGTATCCTACTTTCCAGAATATTAATTTACACAGCAGCATCGTTTCCTTAAGTTATGTGAGCGCTTATAAGAGATATTCAAACGAGTAATCTATTACAAATCTTCTTTATAAAGTCTTATACAGAGATATAGAATGTTTTAAACTCCACGCAATGGATAAACCGGATAGAGTGTACCGCGTAACAAAGCCTATTACGCGACAGTTCAATATTTATATAACGAGAACGGAGCGTACGACAAGCAATTGGTTCGATTGACTCAGAAATGCCGTAGGCGGCCGGATTTTAATCTGGACCTGACTGAAAGCATTCAAAAACCATGCGACAAGAACGACAATTTGCAAACATCGCCTATCTCCGCTGCGTCCAAAAACCTCGTTGATTCTCGGCGGAAAGTTTGAGCACGCCAATACGAATCACGGGAAAATATGGAGCGGAAGCGTTTGCCCGAAATTCGCGGTACATCGACGTGGATGAAGAAAAATGGGCCAAAAACCTGTCGAACCGCGCGAAAGGCCGAGATGTCGAGGCTGGAAAATGCAACCTGGAAATGGTAGAGAGCGCTGCCAAATGGATCTGCGGAAAGTGGCGAAGATTTTCGGTTTCTATTGGATAATCCAGAATTTTCTACGGCTTCCGACGCAGCCAAGTTTCCCAAGGTGATCATGCGCGGTGCTTTCTCGTATGCGCAGTTTTAACAATGAGACTGAATATGATAAAAAAAACTTTAAGACCATAGGAAATCGTTAGTGTTATTTGAATCGCCATTTTGAAAATTTCTTCCGTCCTTTTAGTTACAGTTTGACTTTCTTCTTATAGAAAAAAGCGTATAACGTGGTAAAAGTATTAGTTTTAATCATACTCACTAATGCTTAATATTACTAATCATGCATACTTACTAATACTTAGTAAATAAATAATCATACATACTTCTACGACGGTTCAAAATCGAACGTACCACTCAAGGTAACCAAGTCGACGAGCTCAGTGTAGGAAAAGCTCTCTTCTCCATAAGGTCTTATTCAAAAAAAACTACGCATCATTGAAGCAGCTAAAATTCCATGCGTAACCAGAGTAAACTTTGGTGAAAATTTGAAAGACCGCAGAACTTTCTGCATGGCTCCAGTACAATTCATCCGAATCGCACGAATGTGAGGGCAGTTAGCGCAACATTCCGCGCGAAAATGGTGGGAAATTATTGTTAGCCGTGCCAAGAAATACCGGCACTTTACGTCGCGGACGCGAAGCGCGGTGAATTTTCCTGCAACTGGAGGTGCAATTAAACAAATTAAACGCGCGGTTGGAATAAAATTCACGCGGAAACTGCGGGTCAAGCGGAAGTTTCGCGGGGCATTTTGCTCGGGAGCTTTCGAAAACGGTCCATTCCGCGGCACTGGCGGCAAGATAAATGGCGGGGATCGGGGCGCCACGTAGGATGCCGAATTGTGGGAAGGAAAGGAGATCGCGCGGGAATACGTGACACTTTCGAGGGACTTCCAGCGGAGAAAACGCGGAAGGCGGTCGGATAATAAGCGTGGATACTGGTCGCGAATGTGGTTTTAGCACAATATTAAGTCCCGGGATTTGGGGCGTATAATGTAACGGGGCGTCGGCATAATCCGAGGTACAGTCTCCGTACGAGCCACGAGTGGATTAATAAAATCACACGCTGGGTCTCGAATGAAAAGTGTCGCGGTACAACACAATCCCTCGTATAACGCGCGAGATGAAGTCCAACTTCGTTGAAATCGTAAGGGAATAATTATAAGACTGTCGCTTTAAAATCGTACACTTGCTGCACAAACAGTGTACAACGATGCGATAATCGTCCAGCGCGTTTCTTTCCATAACGTAAGAAGCTATCGTTTTACGTGACTAGAATTATCATCGCACCAAGAGTAGCTCGAAATATCCTTGGAACTCGTCTTCCTCTCGTCGCGCTGCTCTCCATCCCTTGAAACATTCTTCAAAGATTACGAACGACAAACGATAATCTGATAAAGGGTGCACAATGATACACCCATAAAGGACTCCACGAATACACTCATACAGAACACGAGCATAAGAAAGACAAAGGAAGTGAACACAATAGCAGACGAAACACAGAGGAAACGAGAGACAAAAGTAACAATATAAAACAATCGACATAAACAAGATAACTGCTAAACAAGAAATAAACAAAAAACCCCAAAACTCTAAGAGCAAGACCGAAAGACGGCAAGTAGAAAAACAGGAGAAAACGATACGTAAAAACGAAGCAGCTATACGATTAAAACACACATCGCATCGCAAAACTATCCCATAAATAACACTACGGAAACGCAAATAAAGAACGCAAACCATTTCTTAGGCAACCAAAGTAGAATCGAAAAGTGAAGCTACCAAAAACCAGGAGCACAACATCCAACCAAAGTACGCATCCCACAAAGGAGGCCGATAGATCGATACCACGACTGAATATTACCAGGAACAATCGAGTATCCTCGATCTTCAGCGATCCTTCTTCCGTGGATCAACGGCGCATCCTTGTTTTTATCCCCGGACACGGATACGCGCCGCGAGGCGGCCTCGTTATACGGTCTCAAAGGGTTAACGGCGGGGCGGATAAAGCGGGTCCGGGGATAATAAGCGAGCAAACGAGCGCGAGTACGGTGTCGGTGAGCGCATTGTTAGTTAAGCCAGGAGATAGCCGTGATTTAGGAGGCGGGTGCAGGACAGGCCAGGAAGGTGTATGTGGGGGCGGCGGAGGAGGGGGTAGGAGGGGGGAACGAGTAGCAGGGCGAGGCTAAATGTGCTTCCCTGCAGGAACAATGCTGAGGTACGTATATTCACGGCGGGCAACCGGCCGACGATATCCAACCTGCAATGGCAATGGGCCGTGGGGATACCTCGTAATTGCTGGGTGGTCCTCAAGTGCCAACGACGCCGGTCAATTTCACCCCTCTTCTGCCCTCTCCGAAACCGCGACGCCGCAGAGACCCCTTTTACGTTCGGCATACAGTACCAGGATTTGCCGAGGATTATGCCGGACACGGGGACCCGGCCGTAATTCGATAGTCCCCGAAACGATCGAGACTTTCCCCCGACAAACACGGGGGCTCTTCCTTCGTCTTCCCCCGGCCGCTATTACTATTCCTTCGACGACTCGGCCCGCCGAGGCCGGGCTCCTTCGCCGATAAAGCCCCTTTCGGCTGACTCGCTTTTCTTTAACCCCTTTTCTCCGGACTGGGAGCGCGCACTCATAGACCTGGTGAACCGGCCTAACGAGATGTTTAAGCGTATCCTTGGTTTCTTGGTCCTGTAAAGAAGGGAGGGGGGGGGTGAGTTGGATAAACTTATCGATTTGAGGAAATATAATAAGTTGTTTTAATGCTGAACCTATTGGCCATTTTGTGGAGATATTTATATGTATTTATTTATATATATATATATTATTATAATATTTATATGTATTTACTTATATATATTATATGTCCTTAAGGAAAGTGTATTAAGAAAAGATGAGTAGATCGATATAACGATTTACACTTTGTGGTAGAATCATGGAGGATTTTAAAAAATGCCCTTTTATGAAGTACAGCAATTTTTTTAACAAGCGACCAGGCAGTCGATTTGATCGCTTTAGTAGGTTTAGTGTTGAGACACGAACTATTACTTGCTGCATGAGAAAGAATATTTGGGGGACGATAAGAGGCTATATTTTATAATATAATTATATAATCGATGACGAAGTACATGTTAGACACTCTTATAGCCTAACATGAAGATACTACAGTCCGCGCTGAACTATATTTTTAATTGGTACGGTATAAATTAAAGAGCGGAAAAATATTCGTGGTATGTAAGGGAGGAATGTTCGCAGAAGGGGGTGATTTCTGAATAAAAAGCGTGTTTCGCGCGATAAACGCGGAGACGGATTGCAGTCGCTAGACAGAAGTATTATTGGCCTGTAGATTAGCATGCAGAACAAGGGTTTGTCGAGGATTATGCCGGGGACGAGGGCCGTGCCGTTATTCGATAGTCTGCGAGCAATAGAGGTAACGCGACGCTTGCTCGTCGATCCAGGCTTACAACGTGTTTCTTGTGTTGGGTGTACATACATTTTGCATCCTTGCCGAATAACCGCGTCTTTTGTCCTTTCGCGTAACCAGGAGAATAGGACCTGTTCTCGACCAGAACACGTTATCTCGACTCTTCTTTCTCTTAAATGTTGATTTTACACGATTTATTTTGACGAGCTTTATATCAATTTTCTATATTACTCTTTTGCTTCGTGAATCTGTGAAACGATGCGATATCGACAAATTTGTAGGGAAATGCTCGATCAAAAATTAAACAAAACGGTACAGAAAGAGAGGTGTAATCTTGTAGAGCGTAGAAAATAATTTCTCCTCGCTTACGACAAGTCGATACTATTTTTAATCCTCCTTTATGTAAATTTCAACTAACGTTCTTAATGGCCTTACCGTTAATGCAATTGACATTACTCCCACGAGGCTCAGGGAACCGTGGTCCGAGATGTAATAGGATTTAATGAAGCTTGTAGGGGATATAAGGTTCATTCTCTAATTAATCTAATTAAGGTAATCAAGGTGATACGGTATTATTGCAGTTCTCCAAGCGTGTAAGTCCAGCGTATCCGCCCACCGTAAATTTCGATTTGACAATGTAGGACTTTTGGCGAAGAAAGGTTATTATAACGCGACGCCTCAACGTCGAGGTATCATTAGCCTTGCCAGTACTTTACTCGTAACAGAAACTCGCAAAGGATCTTATTAGTAAAACCAAAATCACCAAAAAGATCTTTCAGAGACTTCTTCTTTTATTCAACAATAGATCTTCCCCAAAATTTAACCTTTTTATACCGGCTTTCGATTAATTATACTATAATCAGCCAGAGTTATCATTAGTCTTCATTAATAAGAATCAGTTTACAAATTACGTAATGTCCTTAATGGTTTTAATATTGTACACGATTATACGTCAGTGGCGTCTGACTTGCACGAGCACAGGACAAAGTACAAATCTCCCGATATTCGTGGCCTGGAGAGTAAGTGGGTCAACCTGTTCGTCCGACCGACCAGGTCGACGACACGAGGAGAAAATCCACGGCAAAGTGCATAACCGTGATCCTCGTTTTGCAAAATCCCCACGAGCCTCTCGGTCCTGGAACGATGTAGGGCGCAGCCTCGGATCGCTACAGCTGTTCCTCGTAAAAATTCCTCCCGTGAATCAAGACGGACGCCTTCTACGTGTGACATACATAATACCTTCAGGATTTGCCAGGGATTACCGTCTTCTCCACGGTCGTCGATCGATCGGCCAGCGGCAGGAAGTCCTCGCGATTTTCTCTCGGCTATCGGAGTTCAAGGACGTGTCGCCTCTTCGCCAAGGGAGCCTTTAGCCGTTCCACGCAAAGAATTAAGAATTGATGTTAAGGATCAACACGAGCCTTCAATGATACTTCTGCACGTCCACTCGATGCGTAGAAACATCGGGCAAGTTCATATCGCCACTTGGCGCGTTGTTATGATCACGTTAAAAGTTATAAATTAAATTCTTAAAAGCTACCATTGTACACTCACGCGTGGTATCATTTAAATTATTGAAAATTACTTCGAGAAAAGTGGTGGAAAAAGTCAGGCCTTTGAGTAACTGATCTAGGATACATTAATATCCTTTTAATTTAGTTTTCATTCGAAACTTCATGGAATTTAGGTTGCGCTCGAGGTACCCGCGGCTCGTTTCTAATAAATTGTTTTGGGAAAGACAGAAAGTTCGCGAGTATTCCGTGCGATGTCCAGGATTAAAGGACTTCCTCCTATTCTCCGGTTTGATTAAAACTTCGCGGATTTTCGGGCGCGTTTGAGGGACCCGCGCTCGTTTATCCCTTTTCATTCGCCCCGATCCGAATTATGATCCGGCAAGGGCCGAAAGTTCGACCGGCTTTCTTTCGACGGTCAGGCCCGGCCAGGACAAGCCTTCGACACGGAGTTTGATTAAAACTTTCCGGATTTGCGGGCGAAATTGAAGAACACGGTGACGTACGTTCGTTTACGTTTCGTTCCTTCCGAGTTATGATCCGGGGGCGAATGGGAGCGCGCTCGATATTGCCACGCCAGGGAAGTTTCATCGACTTCGCTCTTGGAACTATCCGCGAAGTATCGAGGAAAATAACGCTGAGGAACGTGGAACGATGAACCGGAGGGACGGACCGCCGCCATCGAAAATAATAAATACCATCGTCCTTGTCATTTCTCACCTGCCAGAACTTTGGCATTGCTTTTGCCCTCGCCTCAAAACCGTCGTTCCGAACTTTCGATTCCGGGAGCGACGCGCGTGTAAAGCGGCGGCCGATATCTCCCGCTTTTCGAGCTGCCACACCGCGATAAATATCGGTTGGCAAGCGTCGCGATGAACGAAAGGAAACAGGGCTGTGAGAATCGTGCGCCGGTGTGTTACCGCGCACACGCTGAATTCGCGGCCCAACGATATCGATGGAGTTTAGATGGATTATTGTCGACACGGCGAATGGAATGTAGCTTTGTGTCTTTTACGTTTCAATCCTTTGACGCTTATACCGATGTAGATTGTACTGTACTTTTGACTGAAACCTGGCCGGACATCGAGCTTCGAGCTAAGCCGAGTACGATCCATGCGATACGCGGTAACGTTGAGGAATGGTGGATATTGATTGAATGTAATTCTCGATCGTGACAGCAAAAGTGTATCTTTCATACTCATCGAATAGTACGGAATGTTATTACTTGTTTTCAGGCTGTACTGCTTTTTCGTACAATCGAAGTTTATCATTTTCCACCATGATGTCTGAATAATGGTGATATTGTACAAGAAGAGCAAATAACGCTGGAAATTAAAGTGGCTCATACTGTGAATATTAATATAATCTCCCTGTACTTAATAAACATTGAGGAATCCGATGGAATTTTTTTAGCTTTGGAAGAGAGTATACAAATGTGCGCGTGCATATTTACATTACATTTCCTTTAACGAGGTAATAATAATGATAATAATATTAGATGTACAGCTTTGCCTTTTATAAACATGAGACTCGTACGCTGCTCGAAAGATGAGAGAAAGTAGTGGCCAACGATTGACAATACTTTGAATCATAAATATACAACGATCTTTTTACGATAAAGCCTCGAATTTCGGAAAAAAATCGGAGGAAGCAAAGTTGTACACCTAATAATGATAGTAGTAGTAGCTATAATATAAGTATACTAAGATAAAAAAAAAACAATACAGAAATCCTAAAAATGACTAAATCAATTCTCGTATCGATGAAAAGTTTTCTGTTACGATAAATTTGATGCTCCTGAAATTTTCTTTGAAAGAATAACGTACTCGTGAGAGGAACAGGCAACAGTCACGCTACTCCTGAATTTAGACATTATCGTGATACACTCGCTAGGAGCGATTCAAGAGCGCCTAGTCGCGCGTACGTGTACAAGCTGCGCCAACCGACGGCTGTAGGAAATTTGAAACCGGCGGTGGAATGGTTGAAAAGGATGGGCTAGCGGAAAAATAAATAAACAGAGGAGTATAGGAACGGAGAGTGGCGGCCCTGCTCCGCGATTTCGCACACGCTTCTTCCCTTCGTCGTGCAGGGTGCTGCCGCCGTTAAGAAAAAAGTTCATCCCCCTTCAGACGAAAGGAAAGTGATTTGAAGACGTAGTAAAGGAACATGGTGCGGCAACTCAATTTTTTTTTATAAGACTTCGCCACCGCTCCATATCTCTGCGACTGGAAGGTACTTTCGAATTTCTGTATCCGGGAGAGCGAATAATTGGCAAAACGTTCATCGCTGTTTTTAGCGACATTTTCTTGCGATCGTTCCTCGAGTTCCACTTGCTTTGTCCCTTTATGAAGCCCTTGCCCTTCTTTGTTAATGACATCGCTGCTGAGAGAGAGGTTCGCAGATTTAATTCATTCCACCGTGATTATTACCGGACAATGGACATATGTTTGACCAGTTGCGGAATTAATTCCCATCGAAATTCGGTACAGAGTTTGCCGAATATACGCGTTCACGCACGCGTATGATTGTGCGAACATGAATGTATCTATCAATTACTCTAATGTTATCGAGTAATATATTCCTCGTTATGTATTTACACGTTCTTCGGGTAGCCCACGTAAGTCGTACTGTTTAAGCAGAAAGTCGTGTTTAGATATACAAAAATAGTTTGGCGGAAATTATGCGGAGGTATTTAAACGGACTTGGTAATTTCTTGTAAGTCAGAAAAAGTTCCAGAACTTGCATTGGACGGCCCTTCCAGATAAGCTGCTTAACACTCCACGACCCACATTTCTTCCACATTTTAACGCCCTGACAGTTTCTTAACTTCCACGCTTTTGCAATCTTATATTATACGGAGAAGAGAAAAATAAACACGGTCTATAGTGGTTAATGCGGCGATCGTGAGATAGCTTTTTAACATATAATAATCCGTAAATTCTGGAAAAAAAATGATAGCATATTTGGGACAAACTTCGTGCATGATAAATTTACCCGAAAGCTATCGTACGTTTTAATACGATAACCCATTACAACAGGCATTTTTTACATAATTTTACACTCTTTACTATATCACCACTCAGCTTTCCGCGAAATTTCGTATTCTTAACGAAAAAGGAAAACTTTAAATACAAGCAATATAACGCTCTATGATCGATAAGCACCCTATCGATCTACGATAATTCACGAATTTCCAAGTAAACCATGGTCAAATGACTACAAACACATTAACAACCAAATTACTTTTACTATTAATCACAAATTAATACAAACACATTAACACACATTCCTAACATTAAACTCACGATAGGTCCTGAAACACGAAGAAACTCGTGGCCCCTTGGTGTCTACCGTCCACGCTTCATAAGCACCTTCTACAATATTAAACGAACACCCTGTATTCTCCCTGGCGCGAAATAAAGGACGGCGCGAAATCGAGAGTTACACGGCCGCCCTCGTGGCGGCCCTTATCTTCCGGGAGAGTTGCCGTCGCTCTTCATGAACTCGAAGAGGCGCGAAGAGTACTTCGCGAGGTAGCGACGATGGGAGCACGTACCGCTCGCCAGAACGTATGTTCGTCCTCGCGCTTATCGTCCGCGAAGTTTCGCATTTTCCGCAATTTCCCGCCCAGTGGGTGGGGACACTTCCTGGTCGTATGGGCCGGGCGAATGATAAAAAAGAAAAAAAAGAAGCGGGAAGTAAAGTGGGAAAAAAAGGAAAGGAACGCGGCTTGCCAAACCGCTCGTCCTTTATTATACCGTTTGGAGCTCGCCCCTGGAGTTCATTCCCCGCGATAATGCCGGGTATTTTATGTCGCTAAAACGATATTATCAAGCCTGGCCGTTCCTTGGAACGTCTCCAGGTCCGGCCAGGACGAGTGTCGCCCGCTGGAATTGCCTTCGTAACGTGAAATGCCCCTGGCATCGAGAGGGAAGCGAAGCGATCCGCGGTATATCGCGGATGGAGCTCCCTTGTTTATGCGGACGGCTTTGACTGAGGATCGTAAAGGACCGTTGGATCCTCCTTCTCGTCTGGCCGTTTATCGCCGGGCTTTTCGGGATTTTTGGTACCGCCGTCTCGCCCGTGAGGTAATGGAGAATTATAACGGGCTGATCGCGACGGATGGCCAGCCTCGGGATGATCCATGCGGAGAGCAGTTAGGACTTCCTGGCTGATAATCCCGAAGAGCCTTGCTGGAGACCTGGGTTAGGATAAAACTTATGCTCTTGGATACTCGAGGATGGAAAACCGCGGGATTCTTGAGATGTTTTGGGTAATACTGTCGTTTTGAGCGTTTCCATGCAGCGCTGGTAGGATATTCTAAGAATTGTGGAAATGTGAAAATGCTCCGGCGCGAGAATGGATGAGTAGCTTAAGGAATATAAGTACGTGCAGGAAGAGTGTTTAAGCTATAAGAAGACGAGAGAAAAGGGATTGGGGCCAAGTGCGTGGTTCGAAGAATGCGCGTGGCCCATGGGTGTGCGAATATGTACGTATGATAAGGGGTGCGTGTAGAGACATTAAGGGAGGAGAGCAGATAATTACAGAGAGTCGTGGAGATCGGAGCAGAGTACAGAGAGCGGAATAAAGAGCTAGAGTATAGAATAAGACTAATCATAGTAATATCAACCGCACCACCCCCATCGATCCCCACAAAATTGTATTTTAACAATCAGCGTTTCTTATACACATTGCTACTCTAAAGTAGAGTAATGAAGATAAACTAATAGTACAATCAGCACGATCTAACAAACCTCACAAAGTTTGTCGAAATAAATGTTCCAAGAGAATAACGTGCCTTTCTAGAAAACTAAAGTGTCCTTCCAGGAAATTGTTTCCACACTTCCTGTTTGCAATGCCGCAGGACCATCGGTATACACCCAGGCCAGGTGCGGTAGCGTTATGGGCGTTATGTAATTTCGCACTTTGGCCGATCGGCAAACGATGTTAATACGCGAGAACGTTAATCACACCTGGATAAATATCGCCAGATTTTCGGCCTCAAGTGCGGCAAATTCGACGATTTCGGCCCGCTGATTTCATGGCATTCGGGGCTTGCATAAATTTCTATCGCGCTCCGGGGATACGCGGAGCACGCGAACAACGATATAACACATTCCTCGTAATTTTCCAAGGGGGACAGGAGTGTTCGATGAGGACATTTTTTAGGGCTGTTTATAGCATGTTTCGCGGAGCCCATCCGCTGCTCAAATTTGTTGGTCTGCTGCGGGAGATGTACACTTCAAATCATTAATTTGTTCCGTGACCGCTGAAGGGGAACGAGGAGATGCTGGAATACGACTGTGGATGGACCAGGTGGTAGGGACAGGCTGGATTCGATTTATCGACTCGACGATCGATGTGCGCATTATTTACAAACAACGCAGAAACTTATATATACAATTAATATATATTATTAGTCGCATTGTTCATGGGGACAGGCAAATATAATAGCACGGAACCTAATATAAATTATTGTCGGTTTAAGGAGATGGAAACGGAGATGGATAATTATTAATAATATTAATAATATATATAGTTAATATATATTATTAGTCGCATTGTTCATAGGGACAGGCAAATATAATAGTACGGAACCTAATATAAGTTATTGTCGGTTTAAGGAGATGGAAACGGAGGGTGTTAGCTTTAAGCATTGAAAAAAAGGCCTTCGGGGAAAGGCTTTTGTATCTAAGTTGTTTCGTATGCCTTCGTAGCATTAATCGCTTCGTTAATCGTTCAAACACGAAATACTTTTGGTCGTGCGAAGTATTTATTCAAAATATGTATCATTGCATCGCAAATTTTTTCACACCTATCATAACATTGTACCTAAACATTTCACACCATGGGATAATGCATGGGTATAGAAGGTCGAGAAAAAAGAATGTGTATTCGAAGGAACTTTCAATTTCTTGGTAATTAATCGGAAATGTTCAACCGTTGGCATTAGAAGCGTGTTGACCGTAAATATTTTTGTTTTTCTCTGGGGATCTTGCAATATATCTACCAAAGAGACGTTATTTCGTATAAATTACTCGTGCTCAAATATAGCTAGTGATTTTTAAAGTACGGAAACTTATTTCTAAGGTTATTCAACTTAGGGAAAGGTGAAATCGGATTGTATTTCAATACTCAGGATTAAGAAGGTACGACCATGTCTTTGGAGAAACTCTCAATTTATTGCTCCGTAATTCTCAACTCTATACACATAATGTTCGTACTTAACAAATACGTCGAAGTACATTTTACAAAGTTTCGCAGCTATTAGCTCGCTATTCCTCGCGATCTTGAGGATCTTTGATCGCGAGGAATACCGATTGCCCAGGTCTCACCGCGTGGAGGTTGCCGCGACCAGAGACCCCCCACCCACCCGCCATTCTACGCGCGCACTCATCCCTTAATAGAACTAAACCCACTCATTCCGCCTTACGAGAATACGCTAAGCATACGATCCATACCGCTTCGTTCGCACAGCTTTTCAACGCGTAAGCAGTAACAAAACTATCAAAAGAGGGTAAGAAAAGAGACGAGAGGAGAAAATCGCGACGCGACGAATTCTTACCAAGAGCACCAGTAGTTCTCGCGAACGCGAGCGGGTCCGACGGCGACCGAGAGAGGACCACGGCTGAGAGCGGTAAACCAGGCGAAGCGCACGCTTGGTCAGGCGCGACTGAGCCAACCCTGCGACGCCGCTCCCCTGAACATGACCTCTCGAAACCGCGGAGGTCCGCAAGGCCCGCGAGAACACTGCCTGGGCCCCTGGAAGAATTCGGGGCTCTATGCTCCGAGAAATGGAGCGCAAGACGAACGAGACTCGAAAGTTAAAGAGAATTGTACCGCTTACGCTTGAAACCTCGCATACCCCTCCATAAACCAGATCCATCCGTCCATACTCACGCCTTAATGTGTACTTAATGCTAAAAACTTAATGCTAGCTTCGCTCTTCGTTCTTCTCTCTTCTTTCTTCGGTACCAAAGCTGAAAGCTAGTCAAGGGAAAAATTAGTAAAAATTAGTTAAATGGGTACAAGGGGGCAAGGGAGGGACGAGCGCACAAGAGAAATACGACAAACGAGTAAAGGCAGGGATGTTGACGCTTCGCCGGGATTGCGAAGAATGACTTGCGTCCGTCCGCGCCGCCTTATATAAACTCTGGAGGGCAAGCGGTGCGGCCGACCTCCGAAGTCGTTCAAAATCAAAAAATTTCGTTTCGCCAACAGTCGCCTTACCCGGGTCAATGCTCGTACATTACCCGACGATTCATATTTTGCCTCTTTCGTAAGCCGACAAATTTGATCCACTATACCGTTATGCTCTTCTTAGAAATCAATCGATGGCTATCGTGTACAGCTATTTACAAATCTATATTATTTTTAAAGTACGCGGTGCACGGTCGGCACAAGACCGCTAACCTTCGTTCACGAAATAAAGAGCGTAGCCTTTGCAAAAATCCCAAGCGCGCATCCACAGCCTCGTTTCGCACGCAGGTTTAACTCGACCTGCGCGTTTTTTCTCTTTTACGCCGCCTGTGTAACGTATTTTTTAAGCATCGCGCGGTATAAAGAGCTCGGCATTAAACCCGCGACACCAGCCAGCAAACGTGAAAGATTTATCCCCGACGCACGATCTCGCCCTCCTCGTTCGCGATTTTCCAAAGGGCGTCTGGTCTCGGTCTTTCCACCCCTCGTTCTTTGTTCCACCCTCAAAAATCCCCGTCGAACTTCGAGAGAAGGACCTCTAAATACTTCAGTGGCAGCCCGTGGACCAACGTTGCGCCGTATTTTGGGGGAACGCGCGAGTAATTATTCCTTTCTCCTTTCACCCCGTCGAGGTGTCCGTCAGATTTATTCGATTAAATTTTTGCTCGATTAAAGCCGGATGAATTGAAACGAAGAAAATAACCGATCGGATTTATTTTTCGGGATGATCGATTCCGTTTTAATGGCTGGAAGTTTTATGAAATTGGCCGATTACCGTAAGATTATTTCGTTTTATCGTACATTTTGCTTTCCATTCGCAGAATTTCGAGCGTGTATTTAATTTTCCATCATTCGCGACGACTTTTGGGCAACGCTTTGCTGGAAAGTTTTAAGCCAAATCGGCGGTCGTTGCTAAGACTATTAACGACTAATAGCTGTAGTGAATTCGACATACAAATACAGCATATCCGTTGTTTTGCGTTATTAAATCAAAATATATTTATTACCGAAATGTGTTTTTTGCGATCGCCAGATTCTTTTTACGATAGGGAAAAATAAAACGCGAATGCGATTAAAATTTGTTCGCACAATTTTGCATCGGTATTTATCCAAAACGTGAATATTACAAATTAATTTGCACCGTCTTAACCACCGCCGATTGTTAATTAAATTAATGGCATAAAATACACAGCGGTTGTACGAAATTCGAACATACGTTCGTTTCCGGTGCAATTGAACCGATAAAGCGGATTAGTAGGAAATGAATTTTACGTAATACCTTTTGTATCGTTATTTGTCAACCCGCAAGGAAATCGATTTAATGAAATTCGTATAAATATCATAACATAATATAGATAGAGAATTATTCGCTATTAGACTTCATACCATCTAGAATATTCCGTTGCGACCTACTCTTGCCTGAATTTTTCTCACGTACGATAGATCATTTTCGCAAAGTTCAATTAACAGGCGCCGAGGGACTGAAAAAATTTTCTCCGCTTCATCCTATTCGACTTGTGTTCGCCTTAATAAACATCCGTATCAAAATTAAATATACTCTGCATTTTTTTTAAATACTCTGCATTTCTTCGAATATATATTCCTTCAAACGCACAATGATTGCCGAGCCTTTTTCAGTGTTTCTTCAAAGATACTCGTAAATCTTTATTCACGTACGTTTTAATACCATATATATTCCTCTAATCTACATCGAAAAATATGGAAAGGAGAGCGGAGAACGGGAAACGTCCGCTGGGAAATCGGCAATGTCGATGAACCGATTTGCTCGAGCGTCGGTTTCTTTAAGCGCCATCATTTCCGTACGCTCGCATAATGGGGATTATCCTCCAGGCTTCGCTTTAAACGGGGCTTAAACCGAGCGCGAAATCCGGAACGAAGTTTTCGTCGTCCGGCCGAGTGAAAAGTGAAAACATAAAAATGCAAAGCCGCGGCGTAACTATCAGCCGCGCTAATGCTTCGTCCTGGAAAGGCGATTCTCATTGTCGTTCGCCGCCTAATTTCGCGCGGCAATCCTAATCTCGGCCGCTACGACGTCGCTCCGTTATCGTTATTTGCATAACCGCTGTACATCTCCGCCTATTACGAGGATATTATCCGTCAAGCGTGTTAACGCGTACGGCTACAACCTGCAAGGTTATGAGAAATAACCCGCGATCGACGATAAGTTTAATCGCGCGTTCCCTCGCGCGCCAGCCACTCGTTTTTCAACGAGCTACGATACTTTCGCGATCAACGCATCGCCATTGGACGATCCACATACGAATGCGTCATTGAGGTTTTCGTGTATATATTTATCGATAGACGCGAAGTAAATTCGTTGGTTTCTGTAAATTTTAAATTAAATTTGTAAATTTGTTACTTATTTATAAATGATGTATGCGGTAGCAAAGGGCGTTTGCCCGTTAATAAACTAGGATTAACGTTAAAGTTAAGGATAAAATTAAAGAATACCACAAATGGGGCAAGTTTTCTGCGTAGATATTTAATTATATACGATTTGTACTTTTTCCAAGGGCTATCGTATATTCGTCGTGTTGGATGTACGAGATGTTCGGCATCGAATAAATATGCCGATAAAAAAGAATGGTTACGCGGTATTTACTCCGGATTAATGGCAGTCGAGCGATTTAGTTTCGAAAATCACGAAGTGGCACTACCGAGTCGGATTCAACCGCAAAATTACGTAGAATTACGTCAGCAGACGCGCATGCTTTAATATTTTTGCCGCGTTTGCAACGAGAGGCTTTGGTAGCTTGGCGCAGAACCATTTCCATGCATCGCTAAACCCATTACCAGGATCTACCTGGCGTTCTTAGCCGCACGAATGAATACTTATCAACCTAAAACGCAGGAACATCGCAAACACCCCGAATAATATCCGAGTTGGATTCTACTTAATTAGCGCCATTCTCCATCGGCAGTTTTAGCTAATTGCGAGCGGCGTGTAATCGCGAGGAGTTGAAAGAGTCGAGGCGCGATCAAAGGACATCCGATACTATTTATTGCATTTACTCTCTCTCTCGACGTCATTTATTTTCCCCGATGGTGCAAAGGTAATTTTTTGCGGGCTTCGGTCACGATTAACCCCCTCAAAAATAATAACTAATCACATTTAATCGAATAAAACACGACAGGATGAAATACCGATCCGTCGAGAATTTCCCCTCTACCCGAGTATCGATCTTCCTTCGAGAATGTTCGAGGTATATCCCAAGATGGATATTGACACGAAAGCATCTCGACTCGAAAGGTCGGGCGGGGCTGCACGGACCAGGCCTTTTCTCTTCGAAAACTCCTCGTGCTCGCTCGATGTATCGTTTTCCGTGCTCGAGGCCCCTGGCGTAGGCCGGAGGGGAGTCACTTAATACGTTTCGAGGAGGGATTAGGTCTCGCATTTCTCCCGACTTAGCCGCGCAACTATTGCGAAAGGATATTTTCGAGGGAATCGTAACCACGGATCCAGCCTCGTAACGTTTCGTAAAGAGGAAAATCACGCTTGACGCTCCTTGTCGAATATCATTTTCTTCTAGAAAACGGAACAAAACGAATTTTTTTTTTTAAGGACGTTCATCGATCATCCGACGATCCACGATCTTCCAAGATTTTCTCCACTGCAATGATGATTCTTTGCGCGAAAATTAACGCAGAGGTATCGTTAAGAAACGAATTCTTTACATTCGAAAGATATGTCTTTTTTATGCTCAGAAGTCTGTGTCTACCAAAACAAATTTTTTTTTAATAAGCGTTTTTCTTTAAATACATTTTCATCCTTCCCAAGCTTTGTAAAGCAGAAACGATTCCTTCTCGGCAATTAAGAGGGAAGCTCATTTTTGGAAAAACTTCGACCCCGTTCGATGTATCGTTTTCCACGGTCGAGCCTCGTGGCGTCTGCCGGAGGGGAGTCACTTAATACGTTTCGAGGAGGGATTAGGTGTCGTGTTTCTCGGGACTTAACCGTATAATGCCGGTCGACGGCATCTGCTCGACGCGTTCCCGCGGGCCCACGAAGCTGGTTGGGCGCGAAGGGCCGGGAGGGGAAGCCACCCACGGAACTCGAGCACGAGGACTCTAAGACCGGCATGGAATCGCATCCGGATACCCCGTCGACTTTCCGACGCATCGCGATCTACGTCTATACGCCTTCCACGATTCTTTTTGACGATACGATTTTGAAAATACAATTTCTCCACGACAACACATCGATCAATAATCAAACCACGAACTGGAACATTTAACGGATGATACGCTTGACTTTAAAAGATTACGATTTAACGCATAATTCGGACGATGTTTGATCGAGGAATTTAGTAATTCGAGATAAATCTTAACAAAGATTTATTCTATATGATAAATAAATAATCTCGCACGCGGAGGCGGACGTTCATTGAATCCAGCCGAGCGATATATTCGGAGCCAATCCGCCTCTGGCCGGCGGTGCTTTCGAGTACGTGACCTTCATTTTCGTGATTTCCTTTTTTTCCCTCGCCGCTCCGAAGCGGTTTTGAGCTTAAACGAGCCGCGGCTGACCTCACGTCCGGTCCTCCCGGACGCGTGAATGGAGCCAAATGGAACGGAGGGTTACTAAATGACAATGGTCAACTCGTACGCGCCGGTTCTTATTTCCGGTGCAACATTACGGACACCGTCCATTGCCTCCTGCGCATTCTCTTCTCGCCCTCGTCTCCCTTCTAAGAACTCGTTCGCCCTTTGAATGCGTAGATCGGAGCCCTGCTTTGCTTATTAGCGGTGGACAATTTTGCGCTCTCCTTTTCAGTACCGATGCGTGGTACCGATGGTATTGGATATTGGGTTATTGCCTTTGATCGAATCGCGACGATGGTAAGCGGTGGTGAAAGGGGATGCTGGGTTTAACGGTCGGATCTTGTTATGGACGATCTCGTGGCTGAATGGTCTTGGTGTTTGAAGTAGATTTCGAGCGTAATTACCACTAAAATAGAGGTTCGATTTTTATTTGCGATACAGGAAATGTAGTATTTCTTTTGGCACCACTTTAACTCTCTACCATCGACATATTTCTCGCATTTTGGCGGTGATCGTACTTTAATCACGCTTAATTGCAGCTTTATTATTTAAAAGAGGAAAGAATGTTCTGTACAAGCAAGGAACCTCTCTCTCGAGGATGGTAACTCTTTGATACCTAATAATCTGGAAGAGGCATAAAGCGACTTTGTGCAAAGGGCGTAAACGGAATAATACGGTAAAGTCATTGTCAGTTACAGAGGGTTAACCTCCCAACTTCCGTGCTAAACCTATCCTAAACCTATCCTACGTTTATGCGAGGAAACGGAGATCGAGTTTCTCGAGGAAGGCAACGATCCTCGAGGTGTTACATTGCAGACAGGATGTTTGCGCGTATCCAGCTTCCCCTCGTCCCGAGCGACGAGACGATGTGGGGCGTGTTCGATGGAAAATAAAATTAAGGTTAATTGGCTGCACAGGTTCGAGCGCATAACGGGTCACGGATTTTCGCGGCTGGCAAACGCTAATGACATTAACGCAGCCTTTCTCGCCGCCGAGGGGCGCCGAAACGCGCGTAATTGCGCTGGAATGTCCCTTGGGGGGGGGGGGGGGGTGAATAAATGTACAAAGGAAGGAAATACATAAGCGCGTAATTAAGCGGAACCGTTTCAATCGCGTCGAGTATCGAATGTTCGAGATGCTTGACGCGCGCCAAGGTCGTGCCGCGATCGGTACTCGCGAATTACTCTGGTCCTCTCCAATGAGATACGCGAAAATGAGGTTTAAGTTGCCGGTGGCGAAACGTAAGACGTCGAACGAAGTGGCCCCTACAATTCCTGTACCCATCCTTACGAGAACCTCGTGTCAAAATTTAACAAATGCGTTCATTTTAGTGCTGGCAATCGACCAGTGGTTATCGTTTGAAATTTCGTTCACAAGCTTCAAATAGTTAAGGCCACGCAGCAAGTGGCGAATGAGAATCTCTCCAATGGTTCCACGCACCAAATGGACGTTACAAGAAGTAACCTGGATTCTCGCCTTCGACCATTAAAACGAATTAAATTTCAAATCCATCGGTGATAGGCAACGATATAAATATTCCATATGCAGCACTACTCCTATGATACAATAATGTACCTATCTATACGTACCCATGCAATAATGTACCTATTAACACGGCGCGTAAGCGATCGCGAAAAGAATTTGGACATTTCACCAACCGAGCCGAGGATTAAACCAAACTCTTCTCTCTCTCCTTCCAGGAAGTGCCATGCTCTAGTAAGCGTACCCATGCTCCAGTAAAGACCCGAGGACAGAGCGCGGAGCGGACGAGAGCCATCACGATGTGGGGTATACTGATGCTCGCGATTTTCCTGACGGGCAGCTCGGCCTTCCGCAAGTTCGTCGTGGTGCCGCACGACGTCTACCCTGGCTACAAGGTCATCCAGTTCCCCGTCGACGGGAAGCACGCCTCGAATTTCCGCCTCCTGGAGACGAGCTGCACCAAGTACTTCACCCTCCTGGGCAATGGCGTCCTGATGACGACCTCCGACCTGACGCCCCTGGCCAATCGACCCGTCAACCTCGTCGTCCTCGAGGACCTGGCCAACGGCACGGCGAGGTACAACCTCCGCCTCTACGTCATACACCGCGGCAACATGCTGACCATCTCCCACGACCAGCTCGGCGAGGGCGAGGTCGCGGAGAACTCGCTCTCGGGCACTCCCGTCGAGGGATTCCCAGTGCTGAGGGCGCGAGGAAAGTTCCCGGTCCACTACGCCATCCTCCCCGACGAGACGGGCAGCCAGCCCTTCCTCCTCAGGGAGGACGAGTTCAACATCACCTTCTCCGCGGTGACCGTCAACAACGAGAAGCAGGGCGTCAGGATAGTGACGGCCGCTCCTCTGGACAGGGAAGCGAGGATGCGCTACAAAGTGGTCGTGCACGCGCTGGATGGGAATTTCCTGACCACCTCGAAGATCACGGGCCTGATAAACGTGCTGGACGTGAACGACAACAGTCCTGTGTTCGAGAATCAGCGGTACGTCTTCGAGATCAGGCCGACGAATTTGGAGGCGCTGGCTCGGAGCGGGGCGACGCAGCCCGATTGGAAGAGGTTCTCGATCGTGGGCAAGGTGCTCGCCAAGGACGCGGACGGGGATAAAGTGGCCTACAAGTTGATAACGCCCAGCAGCCTCTTGATCGTCGTGCCCCAGACGGGGGATTTGTTGCTGGCCGGTGAACCCGAGAGTGGGCCGGACGAGGACATCGAGTACGTGCTGATGGTCGAGGCGCACGACCTTCGAACGCCGAGCAGAACGACGGAAAAGCCGGCCAAGGTGACGGTGAGGTTCCTGACCTCCGAGCCGGTCCAGCCGGAGGTTCATCGGATCGAGAAGAGGAGGGTGACGAGGGCGGTTAGGCCTACGAAGAAGGTGGACTTTACGGAGGCCGATGGAGACGCGGAGGGGAAGATCGCTTTTTACTTGGAGAAGGAGAACGAGAAGGAGACCTACAAGATCAGGGATGAGAACAAGTGGGTGACGGTCGGTGCTAATGGTTCTGTTATGGTCAAGCAGAAGTGGGATTACGAGGAGCTGGGCTCGGAGAAGACCATCGACTTCTGGGTGACTATCACGAATGCAGGTATGTTTCGATGATTGAACGTTTGTATTGGTTCTGACTGGAACTTGAAAGGAATGATATCGAGAAGATCGGAATCAGGATTGTAATTTCTTGGAAATCAAAGCGACCATGGTTGACTTTCCGTATTGTTTCTGAGTTTGGAGATGTTCTTTTTTTAGGATAATATTTGATTCGTATTTTCGTTGTTAATTCATTTTTGTAACCGATTAAAAAATTTGCGTAACTTTTGATAATCGGTAATTCGGTTTTGTTAATATTAATTTTGATAACGGATCTTTTACGATCGAGAAAAATCGTTTTGGAAAAAAAGTCGGCGATGGTCAACTCTGGAGGTCGCTTTGAAAAATCCGTAGTCCGCGAATAACAATCTCGAGTTTTGCCTTTTGCGTCGCGGTGAAAAGTGAAATTATTAGTCCGCGGAATGAATATGCAGAGTGTCCCGAGATTCGGTGTCGTTAACTTAGAAACGTGGTTAGGAAGTTATTCCCTCTATCATCTTCGAATTACTTTCCATACGCATTCTCGGCTCTAAAAAGGAACCTATCGTTGAAATTGGTTAAACGAAACGGCAACACGATCGACTTTCCACGACTGATCGAGCATTTGAGTGAATGCGAAGATTGAAATGTAAAGGTTAACCTTATACGTCGAGTCTGATAAAAAGATAATCGATTTAAAATCACATTGGATGTTTATCGAGATTTAACGTACGAGTAATCGACACCGAATCTCGGAATGCGCAGCTCAAATTGCACGCTGTATCGACGTTCCATGTTTTTAAATAATCATTATGTTTTTCCGTTATCGTTTACGTATTCCCTTGTATTTATGCTATGTATTATACATTTATCCGTGTAAAATCCATACGGTGACGTTGCGTATTGCAAGAGAAACGTAGGTGCCGCACGTTCCACGGTCTTTAATTTATAATTGTGTTGTTACTTTATAATTAACGTTTTATTATTTGCCTCCTTCCTTTGGTTCAATGTTCATTTTGTTGGACTACCTGGCACCCGAAGGTCCGTGCTCGCGATACCCTGCCGGTATCCCGTGTCCGATCGACGACGGTACAAAGTTTGATTTTATTACGATGCACCTGTAATCGCATTACACCCGAATGTCCACTCACGCTTGTCACGTGCGCTTCAAACTTTCTTCACTAGCGGTACACGCAATTAGGTGGACTCGGCCTAGAAGCTTCGGTAGAAAGTTCGATAGAAGCGATCGTAGTCGATTCTTCGCTTTCTTAGAAAAACGTTATCGTGCGTTGTACTTTAAATTAACCACTGGCGCTGGCCATATATACGATATATATGTTTTAGGAAAAATATGTCGACAAAAGTGACGGATGACATTTTGTAAGATGCACAATGCACGTTTGTCGAGTTTACCTTTTGAGTAATTCCAGTGCAAGTGGTTAAATATCCATTTAAAACTCTATAATTCTCCTCTATTTTCAAGAAACAGCAAAAAATATACGAAACCATCGACAACTGAGAATGAAAAGTATATCGTTGATGTATCGCGATGATAGTAAGAAAGAGCGCGAGGAGAGGACTATAATTTCACGTTGATACGACAAGTCTCGTCTTGCCTCGCCACACTGTATCGGATTACGTTTGAATTTCAGCGAGTTATTTCGCTAAACATAATGGAATTAAAGATAGAGGCTTTATCTTCTCAAACCTGTGCACGTTATATTTCATGCCGTGTACGGCGAATTTTTGCAGCCCCACATATCGTTGGGGATATATTCAGTTGCAGACAAAAGTGGGTCACGTTCTATAAATATTATCTTTGACACATATCGAAATAAAATCTCCACCACGTGGACCCGCTCCACCAGTTCAAATAATAATCTTCGAGCCTTTTTTTTTAGACGGAAATGTATTTGCAGATCCTTCCAATATTTATCGGAATACTACGTTCGTAAATTTTTTGCCGTATCTCCGTCTATTTTCACCCTGTTCTCGTATTGCCCCGGTTGTACGCTCCTTATTAATAATGACTCTTCTTCTTTTTCATCATCGGCTTCCAAAGGATTTCAATGTAAGTAGCACCAACTTTTCATTCATTCCTACACGCTTGATTAGAATTCTATAATCTGCGACCATTCTCGCATAACGATTGATTCGCACGATTTAAATGAAATTATTCTTCCCTCTCGAATCTATATTAATGTAAATATAATCACAATGTAGAGATTAGAAAAAATATCGCTTATAGAGGGTTGAGCAGCGAATCAATAGCAATAGCACAATTCAGAGAATTTTGCACTCTGGTATCTTAGACGCATTTCATTTACTTCCGTAGCACGCTTCTCGACCAAAATCGTATTTAATATTCCCGGAAGGGCTCCGTTACTATTCCTTACGCAATCTTTCACCTGCACTTGATAATCCAAAGGAATCACCAACCGCGGTGATCGTTTCCTCTCAATTTACACCACTCAAGATATAGTACGAAAGAAAAATGAGCGTTCAAAAGATATTCGCGCTGATGCGGTACACAGTTGCTTATAAAACGGGGATTTTACACGAAAATAAAGATTACACTGCACATTGGCGGTGTCCTTCTGAAATTGAAAGGGGGTACGGATTTAAATTAGGATTCGTGGAAACGAAAACAATTTTTGAAGTAGGAGTAAGAAAAGTAACAGAGCTTTCCCACTGGGCTGACGGTTAATTCGTCAGAATAATACGGCAGACCGTCCTTTTATCCGGGCCGCTTCTTCATTTTCTTTGGCATTTAAATTGGCCGGGACAAAATTCACTCGGGTTAAAACGGAGTTACGAGGAGAGCCGTATGAATTTTTTATACATCGGATTTTGCAGAAGGTAGAAAGATGAGATTGGCCCTTGGTTCGTTCTCCTTTACTCCGCGTTTCTCACGTTTCAGTACCTTGCGGATCTCCTCTTTCGCGTTTTCTCCCGCCTCGATGAAAATGGAGCGATCCAAAAATATGAAGGGAAATTAATTACCTCTACCTTTAAACGGATTTTGTTACGCTGAAAGGCTGGCATCGGGTTTCTTCTTAACAGCCACGATAAATTTCATTTACGCGTCCTTTTCTTGAAAGTAATCGCACTGCACTTGCGGACAATAAAATGCAACGCGAGCTTAACTCGGTCTTTCGTGCTTTCAAGTCACGTATTTTTTACAATTATCGGTGTATTTCGTGATAAGCATTACGGTACCCGAAGTACCGGATAACGAATCACCGAGGCGGCATAACTTTTTACAATGCAATAGGAACATTATATTTCTCGAATTCGTGATAACAAAAAAAAGATCCTATTTATATCCGTGCAATAACACACAAGAGCCAAGATAAAAGGACCAATGCCTATAATTACGCAAACACCAAACTCTAGATCGTAAGTGAGGTAAAAAAGAATTCTGCCATTATTTTGCTTGCATAGACGCACCAATGAAATGCGCACGCTGTGATAAATCAATCGTCCCTGCCTCAATCCTTTCGCTACCGGAGCAAGTAAAATTCGACGATACAAACTAATATTCGGCCAAATCCTTGCACGGCTCTCGAAAACGTAGTGCGCGAAAGACTTGAGGCAGGGATAATGGGCAGAATTCAGCGGGACTTATTGGCGCAATGTCAACGACCCGCACTGACCGATCGATTCGCGATTACAGACACCGACAATCAGCGCGTCATCATTAACATGAAGGACGTGAACGACGAGCCACCCTACTTCATAAACCGACCCCTGCCGATGCAAGCGGTCGTCCAGCTGAACGCACCGCCGAACACCCACGTGTTCACCCTTCAGGCCAGAGATCCTGACACCGACAGCAATATTCACTATTTCATCGTTCGAGACAGAAGTACGTATAGAATCGAATATCTTATGGATCAGCAGGATCGATCTTTGCGAGGTTATTCCTGTCTTGCAGTCATCGACGTGGTACTTTGACCGGATGCTTTTCGGATATTTCGAAAGTCTTATTTCGCAATTCTACGAAATAAGTTACTGTCCTTTGATGTAACGTATATATTTATAATTGGCGAGACATGAAATTTATATGTTATCGTACCGCTCAGAGGATGCGATCGACGACCGTAACAGCAAGATTGTGGATTGTGAAATGGAATGAAACAAATTCGAGTAAATTACTAGTGCATAGGTGTACAGTAACGTTTAAGACCTTTAATGACGGAAATTAAATTGAGAGTCGAAGCGACTCGTCATTGAAATAACGGAATTATTCCCTTAAGGGTGCGTTCCGAAAGTCAGCGCACGAAAGTCGGTAAATAATTCGACGTCTAAGTATTGGGAGATAAAGGTGTGGAGTCTTGTAACTTTGGAAGTACGTAGTTTTTCGAACTGTGACGTGCGACGTCGAAAAGCGCAATAATGTTGCGATTGCAACGCGAATACATGGCCAAAGTTCGAGCATATTTCCTAGAGACGCGCCTATCGTCCTCAAATTCTCGTTGCATCCGCTTGTCGCTAAAGCGGGAGACAGATGTGGAAGGAAAAAGTTGGAACCGTAAAAAATGACGGAAGAACAATAGCAAGGGGGAAAAATAACTTGAAATGCACAACATTGCCACGGCGTTTTCCACTTCGAGGAGCGGATCATGAATTACCTAGAGGCAGAGTTTGAACGACGAGCAATCGCGCTTTTGCTCTTGAATGTTAGATGTCTTGACGCTTCTTTTATTCTGCACAATGGAATTTTCTGTCATTTTTTTCCGTAGACTGAATTTTTAAGAGTTTCTCGGACTTACGAACTTTTGTAAGAAATGCAAAAACGGATTGGAGGTATACTATATCGTGGGGGGATATAAACGTTTCAAAGAGGAATTCTGTTTTGAGAAATATTTTTTTGCATCCATGTCGAGCAAAATGTATGCATGGAATCGAGCTATTTATAGCAAATTTGCCAAAATTTAATTTAGAGATATTTCGAGAAGGTGATATAAAATCCCTGAAAGGTAAGAAAAATATTTGAAGAGAGGTAGAATGATATACGCTTTTACCGGAATATTTTCGGCATAACGTGTTTTTTTTTGGCACTGTAGAGTACTCGCGCTCGGAATATTTTGGGCCAACTTTGGTATGTTTCAAAGATCTCGTAACCTCTTATGTAGCTACCCATTTTGGAGGCACAACTTTTGCTTCTACCGAAATATTTAATGGAGAATTAACGTTAAACCCTGGAAAGCCAGGAAAAAGAATTTCGAGGAAAATAATGCAAATTTGGCCAAACCAAATTCTAGGATGGTAAAGTTAAAGTACCTTTTAGTAACAAGTTATTTTAAGGGAATATGCACGAGTTATAATACACGAAGTTTCTCAGTTTCTCGAGCCAACGTGCCACTTTGCGAGACTAGAGAAGCTCGCGACCTTTTCGCGTGCAAAAATAAAATATCTGGCTTTTCCAAATATTTAAAATAAAGTTAGCAAGGCCGACATGTTGACCTAGCGATATTTAGTTTCGTCAAAACGGTTCGTACGATATCTATGATCAAATATTTTCTTCCTACAGAGTTATTTATATAGGTATCCAAACGGACTATGCGTAAAATTTGAAAATGAAAACAGGTACGCTTCTCCAGTTTTATTTTTTTTTAATTTTCATAAAGCTAACCTCGATAGAAAAATTCTCGCCGTTCCAAAAGATTGGAGGAACTTTTGGAATGATAAATATGTTCAATTGGGAATACTTGGAGGATCCAAGCGAGTTCTCCGAAAGCCGAAGAAGTATTTAGAGGGGAATAGAGTACATTTTATTAAAACAAATTGGGTGTCATCCAGACTAAAATATCTTTTGGTCAAAAGTTATTTAGTTATACAGTATGCACCAGTTTTCGGACATTATAATGTATATACACTCGGAGTTGTCCGAGCCAACGCGCAACTTCGTATAATGGAAGGAACCCGTGGCCTTTTGTTCCGTTATCAGTTCTACGAATAAAAATCGGCAGCTTATTTTCCCTTCTCCAGGAGTCACGCAATAGTCCTTCAAATTTCAGTATTTCTTTTCCGTCGTTAGGCTGATCTACTCTCAGTTTGAAGTACTCCAAGATAACGGAGAAATCAGAAGAAGAAAACGAACGAATAAACAATTTGGCGATAATATACGACGGACGAAGAGATGCTACAACGGAAAAGTCATCGAATATAATTTAACGCAAACGCAAATTGGACCGTTGATAGAACTATATCAGAAAATATAACTAGAGTAGGATGAGAAAAATTAGTTTTCAAAGTGAATATCTAAATATGAAAAAATGTATTACGTAGCTTTAATCTATCTACGTTTGCTCGAAGACGAAAAAAAAATCATCCCGGTTGCAGCGCGTTTTTTCCACACTTTTATCTGTAACGAAATATTAGGTCGATGACAAAATCCGTAATTATTTTTACTCCAACCCGATACGTACATACAGGTGATATCGGTTAAATAAAGAGAAGCGAGAAATAGAACAAATATAGGTCAGTTCGGATACCAGCATTATATACGTTAAAGAGCTACGTTATACAACCTTCCTTCTTAAATTCGTTAGCTCTGCCCTTTCGAATCTTTCTTTACGCGAAACGTAAAGCCTGGGCACGTCCCATCGTGAATTCTGACATAGCGATTTCGGGGCCGTAAAATTGTCTTGGCGTATTAATGGCTCCATATATTCCCTGACGGTTTTAACCAAACCCTTTTATCGGATATCCGATAGGAGCAAGACACCTGATCGGATAACACCGTGAGGAAACATCCCGTTCGACTACTGAGCACCGACCAGAGCGCGTAATGGGTATTTCGTTTCGGACGAGTATTTATTTAATTAACACGTTCACTGCCTGGGAAATGAAGAACGTCGTCTTACCCTGCTTACCACATATTCGTCACTTTTACATCTTAGTTTTATCGATAAAAAGGAGTTTGTAGCCAACGTATCAATTCTGAACATTAATAAGATATTTTATTGGTATTCTATACGCAGAGCGTGAGTATTAGGATCGAGTGATTTTGTTCGTTTTCGGAAAGCTACTCATTTCCATCGGAGTATCACGAGTTATAGAATTTTTTTTACTTGATTTTGTTTTACGAATGTGAAAATATATAGAAACTGGTATTTAATATAACGTCCCACGCTATCGATGTTTGTTTCCTTGTATTTGTAGAAATAAGGGCACGTGAACCCGCGTGATTGGCAAAACTCGTTCGAAATTATGGGCCGTAATGGTTGAAAAATCAGAAACGTGATCCAGCGTGAAAACCCTACCTACAAAATAGCGCCCTCTACTCGATTACTAATCCCCTCCGCGTTTCGAAACAGAACCGGTGGATTTTTTAATCAGTCGAGTAACGAGATGCTCGGGAAAATTTCAATGCCATCCATCCCCGGTCGAAGCGTGTTTCGCCCGTTTTCTCTTTTTAAAATCGCTATTATCAATCGTATTCCGCAATTTTCCAAATGCATGGCCGTCTTTCATGGAGGGGAAAAAAAAAGAAAAATAGTAATATCCGTATAAAAGATAATCTATGCAGATTGCATTCTCGAAAAGTTCATAATTCTTTATCGAAACGTTGCACGCGTCGTACGCGTTTTTTCAATGAAATTATCATAAAATCTCGTGCTTGCAAAACTTTCAATACCTTTTGACAAAATGTAGGTGCTGGAATTATGATCGTTGGCAAAATATAGAATTTATTCTTCGCTCAAGATATTCTCGCATATCTTGGATTTAGCGGATCTGAAGATTTGTCCCAAATACAGCTTTTATTTACTTTACGAACAATATTACTTTTGTCGACGAAAAAAAAGAGTTTTGGTACTGCAAAACGGCTTTTTTTTTTTTTAATAAAAACAACATTCTAGTATTTCGGTAACCGATACATCGATTTTCCAATAGACTTTATTGTAAAATATAGCCTGCCCGTATTGCGATATATCGTGCATCGTACAATGTTTTTATCGTACCTGACTTGGAAAGAAATGTCTAATAAAAACAACTCTTAAAAGGGGGGCTCAAAACAATAGAAGTGTAATAGCTCTCATTTATAAACCTCTCGATTATTAACCCTGAACTACGTTACATTGGTAATTTGCACTCAATTGAATATTCATGTTCGCTTCCCCTCTTGCACAATGAAATGATTTCATCTAACCTCGTGTACTGCTTCCTTGGAAATTCATGCACGTGTTCGTGTATTATATTCCCAAGCATAAACCGTGTTTACACGCAAGTTCGTTTGATTCATGGCGTTACGTAGTAATGAAATTCATAGCGACACTTTCAACGATGTTTAAATTTTCTTAAACATGCCCCTTAATAATCCTCTTTGAAACAAATAATAAATCTCATAATGGATGAAGAATTAAATATCGTTTCCCCGAATACATTTCGGAGTAGGCACGGATGCTCCGTCCACCAAAATTCGATCTCTTTTTTCTAAAAATAAGGAATCGTTAAACGAAAGAATTGGTTATCGGTCCGCGTGAAATTAAACCGTATCTCAAACTCGTACCTCTGGAAACGGCTAATGGAGTGTTACAGACTCGGACGGCATAAAAACTTTATTCCTCCGAATATCAGAAACTGTTTCACCAACGAAACATAACTTAATTACTGGGTAACGTTGAAATAAACTACGATACGTCACGAAGGGGCAGCGGTGTCGTACAAAGTTAAACTAATTCCGAGAGAATTACTTCGAACGATCGTTCACGAGCATTATAAATGTTTATGTAAAAAAAAGCGTTTTACCGTCCGTAAATGATCATTTAAAACATTTCTCTCGAACACAGCCGAACAATGCGTATGGTTAAACGAATTTACTTCCAGAAACGTGCGCTGCGTTGATCGGTGTACCGATTAGTCGGTTCTCTTTACGTGGTCGATGAACGTTTCAAAATTGTTCCAACTTCGGAGCGTATAAAAACGAAACATAATTAACAGAATGCAATTATCGCAATACGCGAAATGCGTGCATTTCATTAATTAATTTCGCTGTCCCCCGTTTCCCATAACGTTGAAATTAAAAAGCGCAATTATATTAATCAATTACGATCGTACAAACGTAACGGAAATACCGAAATATTGTATATAATACAATATCGGAGTATAATCGAGGTACACCCTCGATTCGTTATTGTACAATTCTGAAATTAAGTCGGCGAATAAAAATAAAAACAATCGGTGATTTTTTATCCAACGGAGTATGTATTCGCACACTTTATATATTGATTCTCCATCCGCTCCCTCGCGGAGTTAGAATTTCAGTCGACCACATCGACATTTTTTAACGTGGAATAATCGTAATAATCTCGACCACCGATGTCTGGCTCAAACAACCAAATGGTTATAAAATTGTGTAATAAAATTTAATCACATTTAATTTTACAAAGTTTAACATGGCAAATTTAACTATATAAAAAAAAATGATCCGTTCCAGATGGAAAATTAAATACAAACATGCGAACATGCGCGCTGTTAGATCAAAAATCACCGATCGTTCTTAAACCGACAACGAGCAAAGACTTTAGGAGTACGATACCCACGAATAAAGATAATTTCAGAGATTAAACATATCTTATAAACCTCGATAACCTCCCTTCTGGGAGGACCAAAACCTCTCGAGGACCAAAATTTCACACCTCCGCAGTATTACGCATACTAGCGGTACATAATCGATCAAAAACGATGCGACAGTAGGCGTCTATAGGCGCCTCTGGATCGACTGACTCTCGCTGATTTTTCCTTTGGCAGCCGGTGGTCGGTTCGAGGTGGACGAACGTTCCGGGGTGGTTCGTACCCGTGGCACGGACTTGTTTCAGCTGGACATGGAGTACGTCCTCTACGTAAAAGCCGAGGATCAGAACGGGCGCATAGACGAGAGGCGTTTCCAGTCGACTCCTGAGGAGCGACTATCGATCGTAGGTGGAAAACGCGCCCCCCAGTTCTACATGACGGCGTACGAGGCCGAGATACCGGAAAACCAGAAGAAGGATTCCGAGTGAGTCGAACTTACCGCGCGGATTTCCCCGCCCAACTAAATCCCACGTCTTCGTCGACGCGTTCGCGTCGATGCGTTCGCGATAAGGCGGCCGTGATGAATGAACCCGATTCGTCAGGGGGTCCTTCGAAGGGAGCGTAAGGGGATCGAAGTAGGGGGCGGAGCTCCGATTTTGATTCTGGGACGAAATCCCAATTTAGACGCGTCCGCAGTCCACCCATCGATTTACGTTAATCCGAATTCGTAACGCGGCCTTTCATTTTCTATTAATGCGCGTCGATCGAATCGACGTTGACTTTGGAAATGCTTTCGTAGTATATCGAACGTGCAAAGCCTGCGGTCAAATTTGCTATACGTTAATAAATCAGCTCGTGATACAGCAGAACTATATCCTATATAATTGATATTGAGTTTAAAGCAGTTTCGCTGTTTCCTTTAAGATAAAAAAAAAAAAGTAGTCAATGCCGAAAATCTTCCCTGAAAAACTTATTTGAATCGAATGAAATTCCTTCTAGGAACCGTTAGGTATTTTTCGATCAAACTCCCAGAAACGGTTTTATCTCGATAGAGTGAACATGCGCGTTAAGGATTAATTACTTTGGCCTTTCAGCATAATTTCGGTGAAGGCAAAGTCATTCGCGGATCGTGAGATTCGTTACACGCTGAAGGCCCAAGGGCAGGGCGCCGCTGGGACGTTCAATATCGGCCCGACTTCCGGCATCGTGAAATTGGCCAAGGAGTTGGACTTCGAGGATTTACGTCAGCCCCACATTTATTCCCTGATGGTCACAGCCACGGAGGATTCCGGCGGCTTTTCCACGTCGGTCGAGGTAACACCGCTTTCCTCCGGAAAACCTTCTTATTTCCGAGAACAAATTCCGGACCGATTGCTCGGCAAGATCCTGAGAGGAATCCGACATGCTATGCAAATTGTTACACGTATTTTCGTCCTAAGGCTTTTGCTTTTACGCGCACACCGCTCCCCGGTGCCCAAGAAATATATTTTAAACGATCATTAGCGAGTATTATAAGTTTTATTTGGTTTTACTCTTATTCGATTATTCAGCAAACGCGTATATATTATTTGAAGAGAATTCTCTACGCGGAGAATCGATTTAATTTTTTATGCATCATCCATGGATAAATTTCCATTTCTTTTACCCAAGCGCGTATATATTTTGTGCATTCGCTTAATTTTTGTATGATGCAAGTGTGGAAATATTGATTATATCAGCGACGTATTACGAGTAGCGCATTTTCGCGAATAACTACTTATACCATTATTCGTATTTACTTACTCCATTATTATATTCTTTGGCAGCTCACCATTCGCGTCTCGGACGTGAACGATAACGCCCCGAAATTCGAGCTGCCCGATTATCAGGCTCACAACGTGGACGAGGATATTCCCTTGGGGACCAACATTCTGAAAGTCAAAGCGACCGACGCGGATTCCGGTGCAAACGCCGAAATAGAGTATCTCGTGTCGGACGATCACTTCAGCGTCGATTCCGGCGGCATCATCGTTAACAACAAGCAGCTCGACGCGGACAACAACAACGCTTATTACGAATTCGTCGTTACGGCAAAAGACAAAGGTAATTGAAAAAAAAAAAATACAAACCACAGCCGATTCACGATAAAGGGCTACAACGGAAAATCACATTAAAGCCACCATAAGTTATAGGATCGGCGTTCTCCAAAGTGGGATGCTCGAAAAAATGTCTGGAGCGATCCAAATAATTTGTAATAATAAACTCCTTTTACCAATAACGCATCGCTACCAATTCACCTCCACTTCTTATCCCGATATAACACTTTCAGCGATGAGCCATATCCACTTGCGTATTTACTTAAAAATTCCTCCAAGCCGCGTCCTCGTTCCTCGATCACGAATCCCCCCTCGTGACATCAAAGACGTTCAAAAATCGATGCCAAAGAACCAAAGGCGTTTATTAGCGCCTCGATATCCAAGCTCGAACGGAGAAACGAACGAAGGCAATCCTTTCAGGCGAACCCTCGAAGACGGGCACTGCGACCGTGAGGATTTACACGAAGAACAAGAACGACGAGGAGCCAAAGTTCTCCCAGCAGGTCTACACGCCCAATGTCGACGAGAACGCCGGGCCCAACACCTTGGTGACGACGGTCGTCGCCTCCGACAAGGACGGCGACAACGTGCGCTTCCGCTTCGTCGGCGGCAACACGACCTCCGGCCAATTCGTCATCGAGGAGATAACGGGCGTCATTCGACTCCACGGCAAGGAGATATCCCTGGACAGGGATAAATACGAGCTGAACGTGACGGCCCTGGACGACGGCTCCTGCTGCCTGAACGGGGACAGCACCATCCACACCAGCACGGCCGTCGTCGTCGTCTTCATCACCGACGTCAACGACAACAAGCCCATCTTCAAGGACTGCGGCACCTACAACCCGAAGGTCCAGGAGGGAGCGTCGAATGGCAGCCCCGTCATCAAGGTCCAGGCGACCGACCAGGACAAGGGCGTCAATGGCCAGGTGAAGTACTCCATCGTCCAGCAGCCCAATCAGAAGGGCACCAAGTTCACCGTCGACGAGGAAACCGGACAGGTCTCCACGAACAAGGTACGCTCTTGGTGATCGCGATTGGGGAATTGTTTTGATATTTATTCCAGTTACTCCTCTATGGGTCGAATTATATCCGCGGATTGTACAACTTAAGATTTGATACTACTGTATGGTGACGTCAGCTGTTATGGATACTTTTATTGGTCATCTCAGAGACGTGTAATTCGTCGCGGTCGTGTATGTCGTCTTGTGAGAGAGTCAAATTATTTGGTAAAATGTCGTCTATCTTGTATCGATTTTCATTTCTTATTCGCTCTTTTCGACTTAGCTCTGAATGTTTTAAAATAGCGTGTTATGTAATTATTAGCGAGTGGAGATTTTTCTTTCCTATTTTTTTTTTTTAGAGAGGAGTTAACACTGAATTTTTCATTGGACGATTTTTCACGTTTTCGGTGTATTGTACGTGTGCCGATAAAAATGCCGATCGCCGTCCCTTTTCTCTCGGATGCGAGTGCAAACTCCTTGTCTACTTTCCTGCGGTTTCTTATCGTTTCCAAGAGTTATCCACCGTGGTTTTCTCGTTAACCAAGGTTGCGCGCCGCGCTTAACCGTGGATCGACCGAATTTTCTAGGGTTCCGTGCCCCGTTATCACGCTCGAATTTTCGACTTCACATCCCCTTCTTCTTAGAAACACAGTTCCAAACTGTAAGGCAGCCGAATTTCCACCCTTTTACGATCTTCCATCGTTTCGAACGGAGCGGAGCTCCTTCTTCCTTTCGCAAACGTAGGTCTAAACTCTATGCCAGACTGTGTTCTAACTTTTGCGCCCTGTTATCTACTCTGACAGTTATCGACTCCCGTTCTTTCTTCCCTCCTCTTCTTTCGCGTATAAAGCCCCACGTTCCGAGTCAGCTCCTTCTCTACTTTTCTGCGACACCCTAGCGCTTCTGACACCATCGTGAACCGCCGTTCCTACTTCCGCAAACGTGGCACGAAATTTTTATATTAAACCTATTTTCCATATTTCCACCGCTCTTTCATTTCGCTCTCCAGTAGAGTCATCGCATTTTCTGCTACCATCGCACGCGTCCTCCGAAACTGGTAAATTTAACCGGTAGCCAAACCAGCTTTAATTGACTTTGCTCCTTGATGATGCGAATACCGATTATTATGGCCTCGATGAAAAAGATTAATAATAAATCAACGTTTGGGAACGAGGGAATTTTGCATAATTACACTCATTATTGCCGTAATTATTTGGATAATATCGTAGTTAGCATTAGCGTAGAAAACTAATGGAGAATATTATACGTCATATAAAACTGAATCGTAAAATACTGCGTGATTAACCAACGAAGCCGTACAGCGAGATATTTAATTATATAACATTTGCAGGTTTTCGACCGCGAGGGCGGCGACGGAAAGTTCGTGTCGGTTACCGTTAAAGCGACGGATCAGGGCGAACCATCGTTGGAAGGAGTTTGTTCCTTTACCGTCGAAATAACGGACATCAACGATAATCCACCACTGTTCGATCGCCAGGTTGGTATATCGTATTAATCGAACATTCGATATTAATATTAAACTACTTCAATATACTTTCCCTCTTGACAGTATCAAAGAATATCGACAGCGATCGTTCGATAACGAGCGAAAGACTTAATAATGAAATTTGTACAAAGGACACTATATATGTAAAAAAACAAATGTTACACTATTTCCTTAACTATTTAATAATATACGTACATAGTTCTGCTATACATCAAATTATATAACATCGAAATCGGTTAAACCTTCGAAACTACGAGTGCAGGAAAATTTCAAAATATGGTTTCATCGATACTTGACCACTTTTGACAAACCAGAAGGTATGTCGCCTTCAGTTTTCGTTCCGCGCTAAGTTCATTCGTTCTATACGGCGCTCGTTGAAGTAGCGATGGAAAATCAAAGCACGGCCTATGGAGATTGGCTTATCGATCACGGCCACCCATTATTTCCATTGCCAACGTCTTATTAAAATTCATTCAGAAACGCTCTGCCACTCAACTCCTGAAGATGTCTGTCTGGCGGTGAAGCACGGACCTATGCCGACGATGATCGGCTGCAGCCGATGGCTTAATGTCAAAGTGCACGTATACATGCTCGTCGCATATTTTAATTCGGCTTGGTTCGAACTTACAAGTACAATGGAGACACGAGTTCTCGGCTATAAAAATATATCCGTTAAATCATTCGTGGAAATGAATTATTCTTTAATTTTGCCTCAATTATTCGCTTTAAAATACGCTTTAAACACCTGTCTGAACTTTCGGTAATAACTTCCGTTTTCTCGCTCTTAAATTTTCGCGTAACGCGCGTTAGGGATGTACTCTGTAGCTCTGGTGAGCGTAAACCCAGTATAAACGTTAGAATCGTCGGTTTCGGTATGTTTATCGATATATTTTCTTAATCAAACGCGTTTTGAAACGCTCGAAAAATATGAATTTTATCGAGCTCAAATTAGTTCTTACCATTAGGCGTGTAGCGTGCGTCACGTGTCTGCAACGAGCATCGGATAACAGTAGGCGGTTCCTTTATTTCTCGTGAAAGGCCAGGTGTACGTTACGCCCGCAACTTCCTTCCGTCCACTGGCGCAAAGAGTACGAATACGTCAGGACCTTGTTTCTCCATTTGGGAAAAGAAGAAACCTCGACTATCTCCTCGCTCTCCCTCGAAAACTTCGAGTCGAGACTCGCAACCGACTTTCGTTAAACCGTACGGTCCGTAGGTTCGAAGAAAGCCAAAATAAAATCAGCGAGAAAATTAAAGCTCACGTATCCGACACCGAAACCTCCTTCCTTATTCGTTTTTTCCACCACTTGCCTTAGCAATCGATGGAACTTTCCGAAGAGAAGTTCGAGGCGTAAGAAAGTTTTCCAACGATTTTTAGCCACGCCAAATTCTCGATCAACGCGAACAATAACATATACAAAGAATAATGTGTACACACGATTAAATTGATATTTATCCAAAATTCTTTATACGCGACATTTATAATTATGTATACTATTTCCAAAAGCGGCTAACATAATTCCCTTTCTGCCTAGAAATCATGGGTACACCCTCAATTTCTTTCCCTCTCTTTTTTTTAATTCCAAAGCATAATATATCCCGGACTTTAAAACAATATCACAGCCCGTCGATCAAAGGACTTCTTTCCACCACCGTCATACTACACAATGTCCCTTTTCCAATTTTTCCAGAAATACGTGGAGAATGTGAAGCAGGACGCTAGTATCGGGACAAATATATTGAGAGTGTCGGCATCCGACGAGGATGCTGACAATAACGGTGCGATAACGTACACGTTGACCTCGCCGAACAATGACCAGGGCTTGGAGTACTTTGAGATCCAACCAGAGTCTGGTTGGATCGTTTTAAAGAAGCCCCTAGACGTAAGTATTCTCTCTACCGTCGATCCACGTATCGTCTCTATTTAGCAGTACCAGCGGGGAACGTTCCCTGGAGGATGCACGTGCATTTTCGAGGAGAAAGGCGCGCGAAACAATGCGCTGCAGATACGATCAGCAGCCCCGGGCCACGACCTGAAACGTCCTCCTCTCGTCGATACGTTTTTCATCGCCTATCACTCGCCCCGTTTCTTGGCGATCTTAAAGTTAAACGAAGGAGTCCGATGATAAAATGATCGTCAAATTCGTTGCAAAGGTACGACGAGAAATTAATGGGCGCTTGGCCCTTTGGAGAGGCAAGGAGCGATTCGCGAGGAAGAGAAGGAGGGACCCTGTTCCTCGATAATGCACCACCACGTGCTCCAGGATCGGGCTGTCCGCTTAGTATATTATACTTGTATACGCATACGTATGGGTTCTACTCATATGTACGCGTATATACATATATTATATAAATACAAAGACTTGAGTGTACACCTTCTGCCGATATATATATCTATACGTATATATATATATTGTACGTTTGCGTTGACTTACGTTATTTACAACGAATCCGTTTTGTTGCTGATCGGATAAATTGTATACTAATATGCGTTTGGTCGGCAATTATTTCTCTCATCACTAATATGCAACGAAATGAGTTTCCTTTTTACGGCACATGTATAGAACTTTTTAATTCCCATTGATATGCACAATGTGTTCACTATGGTAAATACTTAGCTATGCCTGATTTCCTCAAACGCTTCATGTACCTGAATCGATCGACCGTTCGGGCTATTTTTGCAACAGAACACTCTCTCTCTGTCTCTCTCATTCTTTCTGTCGAGATACATACTCGCGGCGCGAGTACCTTTTTAAGCGTTCCAATTCGAAGCTTCGAACACCTCTTGTCCAGAATTCTTTTTTTTTTCTTTTTTTTTTTCTTTCTTTCTTCTCCTTTGGTTCTCTCTCGTCTCAGCGCGGAGGTACGCCTCTTGATTTTCTCGTTTTTGTTCCTTTCCATCTGTGCGTTCTTCTTCCGTTTTGTTGGTTCTCTCTTTCTCTGTCTCTGTCTATCTCATTTCCCTCGGTTGATTTCGCAAGGTACGTCTTCTCCTTTCGTTTCACGTTCCTTTTCGTTACTTCGAACCGCCGTGTTTTCCTTCGTCGTTTTTACTCGGGCTGTACCGGCGCTTTCGTTCGTCGTCGCGTTTTTCGACGGCCGGCCTTTTTTCTCCAATGATTTTTCGGCCCTTGTTCTGTCTTCTTATTTTTTTCCTTTTTTCGAGTAGAGACGGAAGCGAAATGTAATAAAAAAAAAGAGGAGGAGTGGAACCAAAAAAAATAGAGAAAAAAAAAGGAAAGGAAAAGATAACGCGGTCGAGCACCCATCGGCCGTAGGGTGCCGACCAAAGCAGCCGTGTGCACTTTTCATTTTCACAAAAGTAGCCAGGAAAGAGCTGTCTGTGATTTTTGTACGTTACGCGTTAGAGAGCCCTGAGAATGGTAGCAGAGCGAAAGGAAAACCCCCCGAGCAAAAATAACGAAAAGCCAAAAAAAAAAAATACACGCAGAGAAAGGAAAAGGAAAAAAAAAAGGAAACGATCGAAAGCAACTAATAACCTTTTAACTAATCTCCTAATCTACTAATGTGAATCTTTTTTCAAAAGGGAAGTGATGTTTTTTGAACTTCCAGGAGCAGGTGGGAACGACATTTTTTGAGCCCCACGTACGGTGTACTTCAACCTCTACGCATTTTGTGGTGCATCAGACATAAACAATTTTTGAAAATGCTTGCATATTTTATATGAATGTGTTTTTGATTCCTTTACAGGAACGGATCTCGCTCTCGCTCCTAAATCCAGACCTTCCTCGCCCTCATGTCTCTCTTTCTCACTCTCTCTCTCTTTCTCTCTTTCTCTTTCTATCTTCTTCTATTTCTCTACCTGACTCTGTCTCTATCTCTCTCTCTTTCTCTCACTCTCTCTCTCTCTGTCCTTCGCTCACACTCACGCCGTCTTTCTTCTTCGTCACTGTCCGCGTGCTTTGGAGTTTTACATCGCGCTCGAAGATCTTTTTTTTCCGAGGTACGAATGTCGCGCTCTCTCGCCGATCGGGCGCCTCTCGTTTTTTTGTCTCTCTCTTTCTCTCTTTTTTTTCTTGGTCGTGCCTGCGTTTCGATTCGCCGCATCGCTTGAGGCCGCGAGAATCCGCGTGTTTTTTGCGCGCCTGTCTGGCTGGTTGATTTTACTCTCGGCTTTATGTTTCGTCTCTTGACTCTGATTCTCTCTCTCTCTCTCTCTCTCTCTCTCTCTCTCTCTCTCTCTCACTCTCTCTCTTTCTCTCACTCTCTCTTTCTCTCTCTTCTATCGCGCGCACCACCTTTCGTCTTTCTTCAACCACCATCCACCGCAGCCTCTTCACACACATCGACGCATCCCCCGATACAGCCGCATCCCCTTTTTTCCTGGTGTACCACGACGTGACTGACAATGTGCGAAGAAAAAAAAAAAAAAGAGAAAAGAAAAGAATCGTAAAGAAACGAAAAGAAAAAGAAACCATAGAGAAAAGAGAAACGAGAGACATTTTTTACCGAGAGCGGATAGCGATAAGACCTTTAAGAGAGATCTGTCCGTGGTGTGACATTTTTTTCTTCTGTGATTGGGGCGGCATACCACTGTCGTTAACGGATACGAAACCGTGAACGTGCCGACACGTACCGTCCTACGGCCAGCCACAGTTGCACGTTTAACGTCCATCGGTTTTTGAGTGTCGTTAATACGAACGAATCGGACGAGGGGTCGTCATGGATTTTTTTACTCCTCTCCGGCCACCCTCCCCTACCCACCATCCGGGCTCTCTCTTTCTCTTTCTCCCTCTCTCTACCTCTATATCTCTCTCTCTCTCTCTATCTCTATCTCTCTTTCTCTCTCTCTCTCTCTCTCTTGCTCTCTCACTCTCTCTGTATTTCTATTTCTATTTCCATATATGTTTATGTACAGAACTCTCGTTATACTCCTGTACGGAATGTAGCATATGTCGCATATGGTATTCCGTACTCCTTATCGTATGGAGGGTTCTACGTATATATACGTATAATTGTATAAATCTACAACTCTCTGTCTCTGTTTCTCTCTATATCTCTTTTCCTCTCTTTCTGCCTCTCTCTCTCTCTCTCTCTCTCTCTCTCTCTCTCTGTCTCTGACTATCTCACCACCCACACCTCCCGATGCCTATTTTAACGCATTCTCGCTTGCATGAAAGATGCCTGCATTGGTTGATTTCGTAAAGGAACTAATTTGAACTTCTTATTGTTTATGTTTGTGTTCATTGCACCATTTACTTTCTTCGGATTTGATGATGAACAAAAAAAAAGGGCTGTTTTCCAGTAAGTAGGATCTACATTCTTGTGTTTCACACTTTGCATCGAGACACCTATAATGTGAATAGCATTGTTATACCTGCGCAAAAAAAAATGAGTATAATATTCGTTGCAAAATACTAGAGCGCCTTTCCGTTCGATTATTCAATGTTATCGTTTCGATTATTTTTTGCCTCTGTTGTTATATTGTTGTCACTCGGAGACGTCACTCTCTCTCTCTCTCTCTCTCTCTCTCTCTTTCTCTCTCTCTCTCTCTCTCTCTCTCTCTCACTCTCTCTTACTCTATATATATACCTTATTCTCTATCTCTGTATCTCAATTTCTTTTTCTCTAAACCTCTCGTACTATATTTCTTGGTCTCTCTCTTTCTCTCTCTCTCACTCTCACTCTGTCTCTTTCACTTTCTCTCTCTCTCTCTCTCTCTCTCTCTCTCTCTCTCTCTCTCTCTCTCTCTCTCTCTCTCTCTCTCTCTCTCTCTCTCTCTCTCTCTCTCTGTCTCTTTCACTATCTGCCTTTAATACTTTGTTTCTTTACTTCCGTCTTACTTTTGTTCTTTCTCTGTCGCTCTTCTTCTCTCTTTCTCTATCTCCGTCTTCGGTGAAATCTTTTAGTTCCGGAGTTGTTCTTATCACGCGAGAGGCATTGTTTATGTGTTAAAACACGGGTCCGAGTTTTGGTTCTCTCGTCCTGGTCTCGTATGTATCCGTAGGTGGAAGGACCTCCATTCTGCGCCGACATCGCTAATCGCCGACGGCAGATCCTGTCGATCGCGTCGATCGTCGAACGTTCAATGGATATCGATCTATCCTTCCTTGAAGGTCTTTCGAAGCATCGCAGAGATTCATTATTCATTACTCGCCTTGCACATTGTCGATCTTTCAAATTCCGTTACACCTCTCGTGTTCCTCGAACGTATACTTTGGCGAGGTTGGTAAGTGCCATTTTGTTTTTTTTTTTTAATTTGACATTATTTTCTATCATCCAAATTCATGGACGTAACCTTCGATAAGGAATTATATCGGATTCAGCATTTGGACAGAAAACTCAAACCGTGGTCTGATATTTAAAACGTAAATTGCATAGTGCAGTTATACAGGCGTTAGTTTAAATATGTAGAATATAAAAATATTCTCATAACGGTATACGATCATATACTAAAGACACTTTGCAAAATTCGAAAAATATGCGTACAGTAACGATTCAGAATTAAGATTTTTCGTTGTTCATAAGGCGAATATTGCTAGTTTTATGTTTTAATTTATATCACCTATCAAATCCGCTACACCAATTCAATGTCAGCTTTGATGGTTACTCGACGAAAACACCGCCCGCAAAATTTGAATTTGCAACGCCGCAGGAAAACGTCCATTGAACGCTCGACGATTTTACGACCCATGTCGCGGCTTGTCCAATAACTATTTTGAATGTTGCAGGAGGCCGATTATTCTCTCGTACGCGCACGTAAGCGCGAGAAATTCGTTCGACGGTTAAAATAGGGTCGAAAGACTTAAGTAATGGATAGCCGTCGGCCAGGCGCGAGTCTCGCAATTTAGTGTTCTCCCAAAACGTAGTAAAGGCCCTGTAAAAAGTATCACCTTTTAGGAAGTATCGCTTTGAAGAACTCGATCCTTCTTATCTCATCTCATCATCATGACGTCGACGATTTGCGCTTCTTCGTCGGGGGTAATTTGACCCTTTGCACTCAAAAGTGATACGTGTTTTATGTTATCGCGCGATTCATCGTGTCAATTGTGCTGTCATATTACCATCGTATTGATATTAGCATTACTATGAGAAGCATAATATTTTGATATTTGGAACTTTTAATATTTATGCCGAAGATCCAGTGTATACGGTACATCTAAATAATTTTATATAATAAATATATGTACCATATATTTGGTACTTTCAATAAAATACATTCTCACGCCATAGATTGTTATAATAAATAGTACATTTTGAGGTAAATGATTTTGATATTGAAAACTCTATAGATCATTTTTATTTTTTTTTTCAAATCGTTTGACGTATTTCTCGAGAAGCTTTATCGAGTGCAAAGGGTTGACTTTGAACTGCGCATAGAATCACGATTCGGTTCCAATCGAGAAAACTCGTGAACATGGACGGTTAGTGTGAAAGGATGGCAGTTTTTAAAGAGGGGCTGAGAAGAGAAGCGGGTAAGTACGGTCTCGAGGTCGAAAACCTCGACGTCTGAAACCAGTTTCGAGTTTGACCGACTAAATTTTGGTTGAAATTTTTCTCTCGCTTTTCACGTCACGGCAACAATGTGATTTTAATATCGATGGATTCCAAGTATATCTTAACGCTTTACTATCCGCAGGATATATTTGATAAATTCCAGTGCAGCTCGAACCAGATAACTTTAATCTCTTCTTCAGATTAATCGTACATACGAATATATTTATTTTGCTTTAAAAAATAGAAATCTCTGTTTATCGTCGCGAATTTAAACCAATATAAGTATGGACAATACAAATACTATTCTTCTATAACTCGTCAGTAATGCAGGTTACGAGTAATAAAAATTCACACGTGATTCATTCAAAACAGAAAAAATTTGTCTCTCAAAATATTATAGGAAAAATCATGTTCAAAAGTTGTGTAACGTCGTTATCAATAGGGGGATGCTTTGATAAAAAAAAAGCTAAGTTTACGACTGTCGTAATTAAGGACTTCGCACTGCTATAATAATAAAAAGAGATACCGTGGATAGAATAGAAAATCATTAGGTCAAATCGCACAGAGCGGGGAGCAAATTACAATGGAACAAATAGCATTGCGTTGCGAATCGCGCGGAGAGGAGAGTGAAAGAGATTCACCTCTCGACTCACTCAATCCTCCCTATCGGTTTGACATAGAGGGATTATTCGTAATACGCGAACCGGTGGATAGTAAAGCGTTAAGCGAGGGATCCCTACGACGGAACGAATTCGCATTCGCTTGGAAGAGAAGGAGGAAAAGGAAAGGAGACCGATGGCGAAATTAAAGTCCATCTTGGGATACCTACGAGACCACGGGTACCTTCGCCGATCTTCTTCTCTCTTTCGTTTCCGACGCGGTCAAAGGGACACTCTCCGTGTCGTTCTTCCGCCGCCGAGTGACGTTAGCTCTCGTGACAAGCCAACAGAAAGAAAGAAAACAAAAAGCGGAAACCGTACGGAACCCAAAGCGAAAAAAAAGTAAAGCATATATATATATAAAAAAAAAAAGCAGAAACGGCTCGAGCAAAGCGAGCGAAAAAAAAAATACAAGAAAAGCAAAGCCAAAGACCGTGAATCAGAGTAGAAAAACAAAGTACCGAAAAAAAAAAAAATCAAACAAACTATACAACCATCCCGCAAGAAAAAGTGTGATCCCTGTAAGTTGACGGCCCAATGTTTTGCCACTAGCGTGACAGCTATCGCCTGCGAGTACGGGCCTCCGACAGAGGGATGCAAGTCTTGTACGCAGACGTGGACGTTGAGTTAGACGTCGTAGACAGAAACAATAAACCACCTGTGTGGAATGCGAATGTATACGGCCCCATTCACATCAAAGAAAATGTCACAGTGGGTACTGTAGTGACGTCGGTGAAAGCCAGGTTTGTATGCCACGACATGACCGAGACAAGACACGTGACATGCCGTGCCGTGCCGTGCAGTGCTACCTCCTCTGCTTCTCTTTCTCACCTTTTATACACTTTCGTCTTTCTCTCTTTCTCCCCTCCCCCCCCCCCTCTCTCTTTATTCTCTTTCTTCGCCCCTTTCCACGCGACGCTAAACCTTCCACTCTTGGTCCCACGTCCTCGCATCTCGCATCTCGCGCTCCTCTCGTCGCTTCGTCTACACGCACCGCACAGTCTTTCGGTTGCACACGGAACTCCTCCTCTCTGTTCTACGTTCCCAAGATATTCCAATTTTGTCTACGTGCGCAATCTCCCTTTTTCGCGTACCGCTGGGCATCCCGTATTCTTTTTGTCCGACAGATTATGGGCGAGCAGACTGCCTTTCTCGAGGTTCCTCCGCGACATCGTTTCTCCCGTTTACTCCGTTCTATTCTCTCGTTGACATTTTCTTCTATTCGTTCGTACGTTCATTCTTAAGTTCCTTTTTCTTTTTAATCGTGGGTCTTTATATAGTATAGTTTGTGTACTATCTCGAGTTATTATTCTCACCGTACCTCCTCCTCATCCACGCGGCTCCGCCTTCCCTCGATCCATCGCCGATCATTCATCCACGCAGCTAGGCGTTCTGTCGGCCCTGGTCTCCCTCTTAATTCTACGTTCATTCGTTCGTTCATTCTCTCTCGCTCTCTCTCTCTCTCTCTCTCCCCTTCTCTATCTATCTATCTATCTATCTGTCTGTCTGTCTATCTATCTATCTTTCTCTCACGCACTCAACACACGTATCTGCACCCGCTATGATTCTACGGAAGTGGAAGCACGTATGGTTAAGCGCGGCGCGGTAAATCGTTAATCGGCGGACACTCCTACTACTACAACTACTACCACTACTATTACTATTATCTTCTACCACTACTATCTATCCCCTACTTATATTACGGCGATTCGAGTTGGCCGAACGACACCGAGCCTCGGGGCCGGATGCCTTTGGGCCGAGGAGATCGACACGGCGCCTTCGATCGCCATCGCGACTGCTCCTCGGAGCTTTATACTATAATATTATAATATTGTAGAGGGACTACGATGGTGCAGTGCCTAGAAATCCTCGACTTGCGGCGTCGGCGGTGCAGCATAGTTCTCGTGGATCGCGTCGAAAAAGATATCTTGGTCATGGTGCACTGTGGAAATTGGCACGGAGGTCACGAAAGAAGTACGATTCAATTGTTTCTTTCTCATTATCTCGTTTCGCCGGTTCTCGCGATGAAATATGCGAAACGAGAGAATACGTGAATGAGTGGAGTAAGGATGTTTATTATTCTTCGAGATTCTTTCGTGACCTACTCGAAGGTGAGGTTCGATATTCGATGCTTTCGAAATATCGACCGTTGCCATAAATAGAATATTTATTAACAATCGGTCGATGCATATGTCATCATCGATACCTACGGTCGGCCACTGAGTGTGTAGGCCGTGGGCGACCGTAGGCCGTGAATTAAATCTCGCACCATGACGTAGTATACGCTGAAAAACACAGAAGTGCCGTAATTAACTTCCGAAGGAACTCATCGGAGTACAAAATCCTGCTTCCGCTCGTTTCAAAGTAGTAGCCGCTAAACGTAGGAATTCTCAGTATTACGTCAGGTACATTATTATGCAAATTTCACGAATGTTGAGCGGAAATATCGGCGGGTACTTAAGCGCGCGGAAGTGCACTCGTAATCATTTCGAAACAGGAAGGCATTGAACGCGAGTGGAGGCTATGGTGCGCCGCAATTGGAAGCGTACTTCTCTTCGCATTAAGACAAAAGCACGTCGAGCTCGAAGAGTAGCCATTGTAGAGCCGCGTACGAACACGCACTTAGGTCGATCTCGAGTGGAAAACAAGGTTGGCTACGAGGATCGACCGTGGGATACCTCGACTGCGCCATCGTGGTCTCGTCGGCATCGAAGGACTCGAGTTTCTCTCCTCGAGCGACCAAAAGTGCTGCCAAAACGAACGATTCTCCCGATGCGAGGTCCTGCGGTCTGCCAGGACGAGGGAGCTTTTCGCGAAACGCGATGGAAAGGTGCGCGCACAGAGTCCCTGGTTAACCCTTTGCGAAAAAGTGCGGCATTGCGTCGACAAGGTCGAAAGCAGTGGGAGAATCCTAATGGCGACGTACGAGTGCATTTTTCTCTTTACTCCTAGTACTTAAGTTTTCGATGAGCAAAGCGTGGTCGAAAATGCAGGCATAGTACCTTTGGTACTATGGCTACGTTTTACGGCTGATACTCTACGACCTGATTTCTCATGGGACGTACCTTCGACCTGGCGGTAAGTACACTTCAAAGGATTCACTTTCGCAAAGGGTTAACGCGCTGGTTTGATACGTATCCGACCGACCACTTTGCACTCGCTAGTATACGACATCGACCATTATTTGGTGGATATCGAAGAACGTACAAAGGATGATGCAGGTTTTGGACGAAATATTAAAGATTTGCACTCCACATCGTTACGTCCTTGAGGATTAATAATCGCTCTCCGATCAATACCGTTTGGCGATAAAAAGTTGTGTATTAATCGGTATCAAGCACGTCGAAGGAGATTCGCAAATGAAATTATATAAATTCGTCGTAAAATCCTACACGCAAGAATGAAATTATAAACATTTATCGGACATAAAATGGCATATAAGGTTAAGAAAAAATGAACGATCCGATCATCGCTATTCCGAGGCTAACATCGATCTGCGAAACGACGAATATTCGTTGCTCGCCCGTTACTCTTTTGCAATAACGAATTTTTCCGCGTAAACTTAATAACCAAACCACGAACATCCGATCGATCACCAATAAAGTTCGCCATCGAACCAAATTCGGCCAGACACTCGCCGCGTGTCGAGGAAGCGAGGAATATTCGTCGCTCGATCGCGAACGTTTCAAATCAACGATTTTCCCTCTAAAACACAAACAGTCGTACTTGCCAACGGTCCCCTGCAAGTTTATCCTCATCTTCTCCAAACGACCAAGACGGAGTGCAGATTTTTATCCAACGCCTAACGATACTCACTAAAACATGCACCATCATTTCTACGTTCCTTCGCGAAAGAGGCAGAGCTCAGTCGGATAGCGAACAATGAGCGCCAGGAAGAAAGGCGCGTCGACGAGGATTCCTAATTCGGTGGAAAATAGGAAAACAGGGACGACGGTGCGTTGAGAGGCTTCGAGGCTCGAGGAACGTTCGACCTGCTCGGTCTGGCCTGGCACAGGCATCGTCCATAGACATTAGCAGGGCCGAAAGGGCGGGCGCTGAGAGGCATCGTTTAGGGTAGGCGATTCAGGGCGGAGTTGCGGAGATCGTCGATCGGTAACCTCGAACCCCTGGGGGAGTCCGTTGCTCGCTAGAAGACCATTAAAGCTTCGACCCTGGGGGAGTTGTTGTCCTGTCCGTCCGGAAGGCAGCCTCCTTCAGCAGCGCAGCTGGCGGAACCGCCACTGGTCCTGATAACGGGCCACTAACCTCCGTTGTTTTTTTGTTCCCGTTTGTTTATACACGCGGTACCGGCGTAGCGCGAGACGTACAAGCTGCAGGCGATGGCCGAGGACAAGGGCTTCCCGCCCTTGTCGCGAACGGTGGAGGTTCAGATTGACGTTGTGGACCGTGCGAATAATCCGCCCGTATGGGACTACGTAGTGTATGGCCCGATCTACTGTAAAGAGAACTTGGCCATTGGGGCTAAAGTTGTGTCTATTAAAGCCAGGTCTGTCACACTGTTAATGCTCCGTGCGGCTCTGCACGAACCCGCCCTGCACGCAATCTCTCGTCGCAGTATTGTTCTTGTGCACGTTCATTGATATTGTGTACGATTACACGCACACACGTACACACACACACACGTACATACACATGCACATGACGCGCGTACATTCGTACATACGCGTGTATTCACTTACGCGAGTACGCAGGTGCGCGCGTACTTGCACGCGCGGGTACTGCCACGCGTACAGGGATACACGTAGGGTACTTGGGTAGGTACACGGGTGCGGATACACGGGTTCGTATGGATCGGGTGCACCGTGCTTAACCCTTTCGCTGCGGGGCAACCGGTGTAGATTAATCGAGTTTGTTTGGTTGGAAGGCTGCGGGGAATGGGAAGGAGAATTGTGGTTTGATGTTGTTTATCTTGTGGATATGGAAATTTGATGCTTTTGGTATGGTAGCGGCGTGCGGGTAATAAAAGCGTGATTTGCAAGTCCGTTCGAGGGATTTGCGGGATCGGGCCGAAGGGTAACGAAGGCTGCTTTTTTATTTTGTTATCCTTTTAAATATGGAATTTTGCATAAAGCTTTGTGTACGGTAATCGCACTTATGCAGCGAAAACATACGCTAGTTTGTTTGATATTTCGCGAGGTGGGGCTGAAAGGAAAGGAGAGCCACGTTTTATATTAATTATTCTTTCCAGCGGGGAAATTTACATACCGTTTTTAATCGCAGTGTCGTGTTCTTCCTGGTGTTTGCCACGTTTTTAAATTTTCCTTCCTCCGGTCGGGTTTTAATATTTCTCCGTTTCTCCGCCACGCACTTCGAGTTTTGCAAAAGGGTGTTTTCATTTTATATTCGGGTCGTTTTTACTCGTTCCACGCGGATAAAATTGATTTTAATGAAAGAAAGTGGAGTGTATCGTGGAAGAAATTGGGATAAGAGTGTTCTTAGTGTCCGGCATAGTGCGATGGTCGTTAATAATCGTTATCGTTTGATTTCATTAACGTATTATCGAGTGGTCGTTCGTAGCGAAAGGGATAAGGCATCGACAACAGCCGCTCGAGTGGCTCTTCGTCCAATACGATCGATTATCGTCGTCATTGCGACATCTCGCCTGAAAATATCCACTATAGCGATGGTCGATCACCGTAGAAAAAAGAGTCACTATAGTGGCGCATAGTCAACCGAGTAAATAAGAGGGAGAATAATTCGATCGTCGCCGATGAAACGCGATTTTGCGCCGCGCGCGAACAAAGTTTCCTTCTGATTACCATACGCGACCAACTTTTGCTTCAGAATTACAAGTAACGTATCTGGTTATCTAAAATATATATTTCAATATATATGCACAATCTATATAACGAACTGATAGGAGACGTATAAAAATTAACGAGCATTTACTTTTTTTCCAATAACATGAGATTTGATAACATACGGGTCTTGAAAATTATTGGTTCAGAGTGTCTCCAAATTTTCTTACGACATAAAGCAAGTATAATATTGTACATTCCGCATTTGGAGATTTCGTAGCAAACAGAATCGGGAAGTTTCGAGTGGAAAACTCGAGTTCGAATCGGGTCCATTACCGTTCAATACCACGCGACACGTATACGTGATCGGGGATTCGCTTTAAACCCGCGTTAAGCTGAACGATATTAATAATCGATACCTCAAACCAGGAAACACTTAACGACAGACGGTCAGTCGTAGGTCGCGCGCAGCTTCTTAGAAAACTCCCGACTGTCGTTTTATCTTCAGAGTCTCGCAACATAAATTTCCCCCGCCGTTATCTCGCTAATTCCACGAAAATAACACGAGTAAAAGAGAAGAAGGGATGGTTTGTCGCACTCTCTCCAAAAATTGAACAACTTGAATTATCCTCGAGAACAAAATGTCTAGCGTATCCTCGCCTCGGCATACACTCCTTTTTGTCCCTCCATCAGCTTCCGCTTATTAAACCTTTCGTTGCTTTAACTTAAACGCAGCCGTTATCCGCCATTATTTGTCCCTCGTACAATCTTACGATCAAACGTATCGAGCAATCGACTCAATCGAGGCTATTACGTCGATAGCAGGGACGATCGCCGATCACGAGGCGTGTCCGCGTCGAACCGTCGAAAGCTCCAGCGAGGATCCCCACCGGAGGCGGTAATCGCTTCTGGTCAGATGTAATTGATAGCGAGCGTCGTATAAACAACGCAGGCACCGCCGATTTAATGCTCTTTGCTCGGACGCATTATTGCATCGCGGTAGGGGCGTTACCGGTGATGCAGTAGGCATTAGCAGGAGTACGTAACCGCGGTTGTTGCGGTACTTAAAGGATTTGCCTAACAACGCGCCCCGTTCCCTTTCGCTGTTAGCCGCTGCAGCCGCGCCTGCTTTATGAGTAACGGGCCCATTTTCGGGCTCGGAGCCCTCGAGGAATGAGCGTCGTCTCCTAAGTGCATACCACGGTGCACGATCGGTGGCATTAGCCCGCGAGATCCTGGAAAACCGCGATACTGCCTCCCGCAATTTGTCCCCGGCCGCGTGGATAAACGCCGCTGAATTATTCCCGTTTAACCCCAGATTACGCCGCTTCCCCGTGAGTTACGTTATTACGAATAGCTATCCTCAAATCGATCGAGTCGATTGTCTTCGGAAACGGATCTCCGGATTTTATCGAGGAAGATGATCGCGATCTTTCGATCGACCGCTCGTGGTCCTTCTGGGTACGAGACGAAGGTTGGATGTTTGATACGCGAATGGAATATTCTTTTGATCGTATAGGGTTGGCAAGAGAGTACTTTTGGTTTTGACACTAAGATAACGTTGTTTTCTTTGAGCAACCGAGGTTGTGCGAGGACGGAATTGTGGAGTAGTTAGAAAGACGATAAGAGATCATCGAGCAAAATGGAGAATACGTCGTCGATCGAACTCTATTCTTTGTGTCAAAATATCAGTCTTACATCGCACCGAGGAACCCAAATTACTCTATCGCTAACCCCATATTTCCGGTCTTCCTCTTCGCTCGATCTTCTTTCGATCGTTACTCAGTTCCACGATTTTGTCCAATTTTCCTTGTTTATCCCAAGAAGAAATAGGTTGGAGTATTACCGTTAGTACTGTAGGGGCTCGCGCTCGGAGCGACGGTTTCCAAAGCGCAGATGGACTTCCGGCACGAACGGATCGGATAATTATGCACGTACGTTGTACACGGCAGATGTCACGGGCGCGTGCTGCCGGGTCTCAAAGGTCGGCTCCTCCTAACCCACCTTCCGCAATCCCCATGGCGCGCTACCTCGCGCGATCGACCAGCTGCAGCTCGTTTCCTCCTGTTTTCCTCTAACCGGAACAAAGTCGTTTTATGCGCTCCTGGAACTTCGATTCGAAGTCGCTTATTTTCTTCGGAAATAACGGGCGTCGCGGTGATATTTCTCCCCAGGTCGTTAAGTCTTTTTAAGTTCGATTTCGTTGAAATTCAATTCGGAATTTAAGCTATAAGGAATTTAAGGTTTACGCTTGTAAGCGTCGAGGGAGATTACTTTGCTGGTGGTCCTGTATAGGGGACGTTTTTCAGAAACTTCTGGTATTCTACATTTTTTATTTTATTTTTTTTCAAGTTTCGATTTGTGCCAGAGCGGTACAATGCCGTTTAGTTTGATTATTCGATACACGCGAATTTATCCACGAGAAAGATGAGCCATGCTCGAATTAAAACGTATCTGGTCGAACGAGCGATTTTACGATTCCGTTATGATAAAAGCAACGATGCACGATCCGCATCAAATGTCACGCTCGTGAAACGGTTGTACATTACGATGTTATTTTAGTTTGAAAAGAGCCACGCATAGATCGCCGTACCGTCAGACGCACGAAATTGCGAGGCTCGTTATTTTCGAAGATAATAAACATCTTTTCCTCTCGCAGCTTTGCAAAACATCCAGTCGCAATTTCGACCTGGCGAAACAACGCGCGTCCGCAGCACTCGTGGGACGGGGAGGGTGGATGGAAAAGTTGGTACACGCTTTTTTTTCCATCTCTCGTGACGCTGAAATACACTTTTCTATATCTCGTACGGTCCAAACACGCTTTTTATGTCGCGTAGAATCGTAACGCGCCTCCCGTGTCGCGTATAATTTCGAATACACCGTTTGCGTTTCGCGAGACTCGAATACACTATCTGCGCGTACGTATAAAGGCACACGCGTACAAAGAACACGCGTTGGTCTCTCGAGGAAAAAATACACCCCGTCCATCCGACGAAGATGGAATGCCACCTTACGCCCCTCAAGGCCGTAACACACTTTTACGTTTCGTGAGCACAAAAGGGTACTTTTTCTCGGCACGCCATGCCAAGCGAGCGTAACGCAGGAAAATTACAGGTGCCGTCGAACTGGGACACGTGCTTGCCGCGTGCCTAGCGACGAGCTTTTATACCGTTCATGGTAATGAGTTTTTAACGCAAGTCAAGTACCAGAAACACTCTTGCCTCGCGCGAGAAATCGTCGGGCCGGTTAAATTGTTAAACGAGCCGGTTTCGAGCCAGCAACAAATGTCGTTTGGTGAGTTAACCCATTTGCATGGGATGGCGGAATAATTCGGAAGACTGTGCAAACCGTTATTTCGGCCGGCAACCTACTCGGATTTCACTTTCGGCGAACGAAACGAGGAGCGTGCTTTAATTAATTTTAAAAAGCACGCACGCGGTTTCCTTGTTAATCGAAGTCGCGTTTTGGTTATCGAAAACGGTTATTTGTCGATTGGGTCCATTCGCAATGTGCGGAATAATTCGAACGAGTCTGCGACGCATCGTTGCTCCTAGTAATCCGGTCTTTTATGTCGGGCGAACGAAATCGTGGCCTTAGTTTGGTTGATTCCAAAAAATGCCCGCGCGAAACTTTTTTTTTTCTCAAAATGCGCGCGAGACTGGAGTTTAATGGTCGAAATCGATGTAATCGATCGCGAGTATTGGCAGGGTCAATTTTTCCTACGCCGGCTACAAACCGGATCGAACTTTTGCGGGGCTCGTGGTTCCTGGATCGCGGCCAAACAATTTTGTAAACCGAGCGGCGCGAGTGATTACGCGAAGTTTAACCGTTAATCACCCGAAGTTATGCGCTATTAACGCGGGCATATGCATTTTTCTTCGAAATGCAACCCCGGATTTTCCGGCTCCCCGTTTGCGTGCGGTCCAATTCCTCCGATCCGCCTTTTGTCGAGAACCCATTTTATCGACGAGTGGAAATGAACGGTTAATTTTGAGCGGATCGAATAAACGAACGCGCGAACGTTCGTTCACTTCATTTAATTGGTGACGCCCCGATTTTTTCACGACTTTATTGACCCTCCAAACTTTGGCGGGTCCTCGTTTCCATTCAGAACAGAGCTGCGCGCTTTCGACTGGATTCGGAAACACCAAATCTAATTCGTCGTTCGTGAATAAAAAGTTGCGGGTTAATCTCGAAAAGTATGTTAAATTGGAACGAGGATCGATCTAGTTTTACATAAGGAACTTGATAACGATATCGTTCGTAACTTAAATAAACACTGGCAGAGAAATTTGAGGGTAACAATTTTACGGGACGAATCTAACGGAAATATTTGCAGAGAAAACAAATTTCGAGTCGTTGGATTGTTCTAAAGGAACTCGACATTGATGAAGGTTCTCCATCGAATAACTCGGTGCCATCAAAAGGGGTTTTGCGATCGTATATCCAAGCCGTGCTTTCATATACCGAAAGCAGAAGCCGTACGTTTGCAAAATATGAGTACGAACTCTGTACCGATCCGTTTGTTTATCGTTCCGCAAAAGGGATATGTGTTTACTCTCCGACTTTGAAGTCCAATAACTCGCGCTTTTGCATTGACCAGGCGCCGTTCGTTATCGAGCGGCAGAGCTTTTAATCGTTTCTTTGCTCAGGACTACGACTTATAACAACGCCAAGCACGAGTTTTATAGAAGAAACGCGGGAGTTTGCGGGAGAACCGGAATTTTTCCATTTCCAATTAATTTCCTCGCGAGCTTTGATCGCTTCTACCTGTGGCTAGAAAAAGGTTTCGGCCGATGCATCCTATCGATACGTTAGAAAGCGGAGATGAATTCAAATTAAATACGATACGATAAAAACAAATTTGAATACATTTTTGTAAACACAATGTCGATTGAGTTGTAGATCGAAAAAGTACTAAAATTATAACGATTGTAAAATGTATGAAGTGCGACAAACCTTCCCTAAAATTCTACGCGGAATATATTATTATTACCATTAAGTTGATAAACAATGTGGAATCCGTCGATTAAACAGTAAAAATAACAAAACGTAAAGGATATAGCTAAGGTTATTATCGTACATATGCTCCAATTCTTAATTAGCTTGTCCTTGAAAAGATAATTTATCGTATTGCGTGCCAATTTACCGATCAAAGCATACAACGGGCTATTTTGTCGCAATATTCTCGCATTTGTGACGCTATCGATCGTTCTCGTGAAATTCTTAAAGTTATGGTACATAAAAAGAGTTACGCGACTTTGGTGAAGTTACTCATCGAAACTCGTCGTTTCGACGAAGAGCGTGACTCGAGGATCGAACTTCTTTTTGCAGTCATTGTTTTTGTCCTACGAGGGCTAACTTTAATCGAGAACCATCGATCGATGCAAATAGATTTTGATCGATTACCGTGGAGCAGTATCGAGCGGTCGTTAATCACGCGTCCTCCACGATCGAGGATTTGACTCACAAAAGAATAATCAACTTTTATTCGACAATGTTTACTTCCACCGCGAAGATTTTTCTTCGCGACCTGTTTCTTATCCACTGTAGTCGACTGTGGCCGACGATTAGTGTAAACCAGATATAGACGTTTACTGCGGAAATTACATTTTGACATCATCTATACCATCGACGTACACTCGTCCATTTTCTTTGATCGAAAACCAGTTAACGAGAACAAAAATCCTCCGACCAATAAGCTAGAAAGCAATGATACGAAAATATTTGCTTATGAAAATTAACGAGATGAAGTTTGATATCAGGTTACATCTCGAATTCCGATACAATCAGGAAGGAAACGAACGCGGTCGACGTGATGCGTTTCTTGAGCGACGATCGAAAGGAAAGAAAGGGGAAAAAGGGGAAAAGTAAATCAAAAGTGCCTGGAACAGAAATCGCGTCAGATCATATTATACAGTCAGTGTGTGTGCCGTAATCATTTTTTGGGCATGTTTTGCGACTAGATGCTTCCCTCAGACATGTTTTTGTTGGCGTCACCTTAAAGTTTTCGTTGATGTCGCCCATACGTTTGCACAGGATTGGCTTTTTTCAAAATTTACTTTTGGTCTCGTTTTCGTCGTTTCTCGGGGGTTAGCTGGCGGAAGAGGAGGAAGGAAACCTCCTCGATCTGCCAGATCATGGTTTCGAAACGGAATGGCGTTGCATCGTCGAGCGACCCTTCCTTACCCTCTTTTTGGTTTTTACTTCGTTCCACCTACAGTTGCGTTTCTTGCCGTATTTGCATTGCGTATAGGACTGTTGAATTAACCATAAGTACACAGGTACACCGGATGTTTCGTCGTTCTGGTGCGCTGAAAATGTTTGTTGTCTTCGGTGATAAGAAGGGCGCGAGTGACGCGTTGTTTATCGCGATGTAACAGGCATACGGACAAACAAATTTTTTTCTGCTTTTCGTCCGTTGAATTGAATTTTGATGTTTAAGCGCTGAGACATAATGGTCGAAGAACGTAAGGTGGAGATAGACATTTCTGTTTTATACACAATTTTGATGATTGGAAAAGATTGGATTTCGTTGTCGTTTGAAAATTAATTTGATAATAATCCGGAACTTTTTTATTCGTTACTTAACGCAGTATGGTAATGAAAAGAATGGAGGGCGTCTGTAAATCTGAGAAATATTGTTTTGAAAATATTTTGTTGTCGAGCACCGTATTCGCTTTTTCGAGACAAATCGTTTTTTGAATTTTTTTTCATATTATCGAAGACAACGAAATTGTTTTAAGCGACCGAATCGCGCGAAACACCCGGTTGTATTTAACCGTATATATTTTGTGTGAAATGGGGCAAAACAAATACCAGCGTAGTATTTTGCAAAGAGTTTTCAAATCGGAAGGACCGTCGAATAACGTCGATAAATTAAGAATTTTTTGAAAATATTTCGATTGAACGTAAGATATATCAAATTTTATTTTGGTGAATAATGTTAAAGTGTAAAATATGAAATATCATGTTCCGTTGAAATCGGACAATACGCTGTTATTTTTACAAACAGCATCCTCTATCATTTTTTTTATCGTAAATTTTTTAAAAATCAATCCGCTCTTGTTGCTCCTCCCACGAATAATATTTGTCCGGATAAAAACGGTTCGAACGAAAACAAGGATTTAATAACTTATCGTCGGATAGTTGAGCATATAAATATGGATTTAAATGCAGACTTACAATATAATTTTATTCAGGCACCTGCCGTTATATTTGCAAGTACTCTTTTTATCCTCGAAGCATAAAAATGTTTAACGAACAACATTAAACCGCTTAATAATATTCAGAGTTTTTATAGAATCCTTCGCTGGTATTTCAATCCCTCGCACCGCATATATACGCTCATTATGAATGCCGTGTTAATTTTTTGGGCATGTTACGTCAGTTGCTTACCTTCGATAGGTCGACAGGCAGATTTTCTCATTTTATTTTGCCCCCCTTTGCGTCTCGCCGGGCCGTAGTACGTTACTCGTAGAATTTTTCTCGGCAACGTACGGTGGTGAAAAGTCGAATTCTAGCTGGACACAATTAATACTCTTCGATCGTTGCAAAACACGTTTAATTAAGGAAATATATTAATGGACATACCGAAGCAAACAATTCTAACAGTTGTGCCCGCTATTTCCATTTTCATCCGTCACTATGCGTTCGCGAATAAAGAAATTCTCCGAAATCTCAATATACGACAAAATGGAAAACGAGTGAAAGTAAAACCAATTTACTTTTTGTGTCTTATTTTTTTGTAATTAAAAAGCGGGTGTAAGTACAATGGACTTGTAATAAAAAATGTAGTTTTATAATCAGGAAGTAAATTAAGCAAAGTTCCACTTTGATTCAAGCATCGTCGTGCCGTATTTTGTTTTTATTTACATTAACCATTACAATCTGCCGCATAATGAGACATTTTCTTCTTTCATGTATGGTCGAAGAAATGAAGGAAGGAGACGATTATTTCGCAACCATTTACGAATATTAATTATGATTCGTGAATATATTGAATATCCCAATTGCAACGATTGAGTATCGCGAGAGCAGAGCTTATCCGACAATAATTTTGTCCACCTAAAATCGACACTTTTACCGCTGCGCGATGGCCGTTTCTTGTTCCTCTTCCTTATTTCTTTTGTTCTACTTCTCTTTTCTTTTCGGCGCCAGAATCAGCGGCGAACTTCGTAAGGAAATGTGTATCTACTACAGCACACTGCGGTAGAACTGTAGAGCATCTTTCATCGCCGATGTAGCGGCAAACGCAAGTTTCATCGTCGTTAAATCGCGATTTGTCCAGCCCTCCTCCCACCCCTTACCACTTTAGGGGGTGGATTTATCGGGCCGCGAGAGGCACACGTTCTACCAGATTTCCTCGAAGGGGAGAAAAATCGAAAGAAACCGCGCGACTCGAGGCGAAAACGAGGGGCTTCTTGCGAAAATAATGTCGTACCTACAGAACTTTCACATCGTTTCAACCAAGTTGCGCGGATGTTTAATTCCGGTCACGCCGTGTTTAATAATCGTATTAATTTACGTCGTACAGTAACGTTTGGGAAATTTTGTAGCAATTTTATCTCCCGAATCGAAGAGGCGAGAATGTTAGTTAGCTTATCGTATGAAATTTCAGTGCGAAATTCATTCAAAGTGATCATTTTTTTTTACATTTATATAATAATATTTAATGTCAAACATATATTTTAATATCGATATATGTTCCACGGAACTCAAATATTTTCGATATTTACGTTGCATTTTTTTTCCTCGCATTTATCCATCTGATCCATTAGGTGCCTCTTTATATCCACTATATCCGCGCATATATCGCGTTCCTTTATTTCACTATACTTAAAAGCTTTTAAATCAAAGAAAACGAGAGTTGTAATCTTCGATGCACCATCCACTATTTTTTACCTTTATTTCGCGTACCGCATTCGGATTTGAATACGACTGAAAAGAGCTAGGGGGCGAAATATCAAAATCGCTTTGCCCCGGTTTCAAAACTAAAAACCACTATCGTCTAGAAATAATCGGAGGAATTCTGGAAATTTAGGGAAAACGCGATGCGGACAAGGTTCGTAGTTTACGACAGCAGAAAAGTGGCGCGTCTCCGTATATTTCGCGCACGCCACGATACGAAGGACATGATTTATGCAACAGCCCGGTAATTTCGTGCATTTCCGTACGAATGGTGCAGAATCACCTTACAGGATGGTCCACAAAGTCTCCGCGCGTGGGGCAATAATTCAGTTCGCGCATTGCCAACATCTCACAACTCCTTCGTTCGTCGCCTTCTCTCTGCGTGCGCTCAAAGCGAGGACGATCAAGCGCAGAAGGATCGGCGAAATTAATGGTACTTCTTTTCGAAGACTCCCGGCCCAAATACGCGAAACTTCGGGGCCATCCTGTGGATTTAACAACACGCTCACACGAAAGGCTACCAACACCGCGCACCATTATTCAGAAACAGTTGAAAGCACCGTCTGAGGGGTTTGGGCTTTTTGCTCTCCGTATTTCCTTGTTCTAACCACCGGCCAACCCTCTCTTGGGTTCTTTGTCCGATCTCGCTTCTCGTACCTCGGGTGGAGCACGTGTACGTACACGGACGTACGCTTTCCTCGGGATAAGGGTCACGCTTATTGTACTAACTAACCAACACCATCGTTTCTCGACGTTGAGTTATCTCCACGCATATGTCAGGCGTGCCTCGGCTACGCCTAACCTTCCTTTCGATTATCAACCTTATACAATGTGACCGAGGCTTCGCTTGGATCTCGTGACTCTGACCGAGCGATTTAATGTCTTTTATACGAAAATGCGTGCTCTGAAAATCGAGGCACTAAAGTGAGCGACGTGTCGTTTTACGAGGAGAGAATCACGGAGGTGGTAAACGATGTATATTTTCGGTGTGAAACAGAGGAGTCTGATGGATTTGGTATTAAGATGGGAGATCTTACGGTTGTTCAAAAGTACTGCATAAAACTGAGGCTTCCATTGGAACATCAGAGATTTGTCTTATCTATTACATTACGCTTCTTTCCTTTAGAGCGGAGTTTGCGGATAGTACAAATGCGAAAAAAAGTAGAGGAAGTGCGATTTCGGTTATCGAGCCTTTTTGACGTAGAAATGAAGAGTCGTAGGCAATGCCGCACGCGATGATTCATGAAATAGGCGAGGCATTCTTCCGGGACGAAATGGAGGATTGAAGCGGTTAATAACCTACCGTCCTGCATCGAAAATAGAGGAAAATGCTGGGGCGAATAGCGTTGTCTAGCGGACAAAAAGTTTAATTTCAACGCTCAGTAGGGCAATAAATTTTATTAGAGCTTCGCCGATGCACAAAGCGTATATTCCCTCGAAACCTGGCGTATGACAAAAAAATAGTCATTTTGCGCGGAATATTTTTGACGATACGTTTCAACGAGTTTTTTCGGATCTTCGTATTTCGCGCTTAAAATATTCGTCCCTAACATATTTTTAGGGTTGCTCATTGCCATGGTTGCTTTACGCACATCGAATTATTGCGATTTTTCGACATTTGTTCTTTCAAAGTTCGGTTCCTCGCTAATGAAACGATGTCTATGGAATTTTTAAGATTTTATTCCATCGTTATTTGATATTTGATCGCGCTTTAATGACCCAAAGAATTTCCGAACGGCGATTTACATCGTCCATAAGAACGAAGTTTATAGCTTAATGAAATTTCAAGAATCTTACGAGAAAACTCAACATCCTGCTCGAAAGACTAAAACGTAAAACATTAATGGCACATTCTGAGAACTTTTCGACTTACCGGTGTACATCTAGAATATCGAAATTAATATAAAATTTTATAATCGCGAAAAAAGAAATCCCATTGCAATACCGACAAACCCTTGATCGGATGAACTATGAAAAAACATAACTAAAAGATCAAAGCATAGTTGAATTCAGAATACCCGATAAGAAGGCCCTCCATAATGTCCGAGAAATAAAAAAGAAGAGTGCAGAAAAAATAGAAGCGGTATAATATGCATTAAGTTCTCTTCGATTTGATTCTTCACTCTCTACAGGCGTCCCAGATATTCCTTTCTTCCGTACCTTAATGACCCGAGAAATTCCCGAACGTCGATTCCGCCTTAATTCAACCGATTATCCCATTATTCCTCATCTTCGGCCTTGGCCAAAGACGTGGAACGTTTCATACTTTCCTTCTATCCATTAGCCTTACTTCACAATTTGTCCAATGACACGTTTGGTCATTCGTACGCGGGAATTTTATTACGATCGATGTATGGAAAATGGCGACTAATCACATCCTTGGATTTGACTCGAACAATGCTGCCCTGTGGCGTAATCTCGCTTCGATCCTCCGTGGTTGTTATTCACAATTGGATCGCGAAATTTTTAATCGCGTCTCTCGGCGAGGAAAATTTAATCTCGACGGGCGGATGGACGATTAAAGGCGGGAGTTTAAGTTTGGAATTGATCGACAGGACAGCCGGATTAAGTCGAAATTAAGCGCAAATCAGATCCTCGGCGTTAAGCCGCAAAAACGCCAGCGTCGAAAGGTCGTATAATTCAAATTAGACCGGTGCTCGATCGGTTTAATCCAGAGCGAACGAGGTCATCGTTGTTCCGCGTTTCGGTGACCGAGTCGCGGGATTTTTGATAAATCGTCTTTGATCTTTAACCAACCGATTACGCGCCCTTATCAAAATGTTCGTTTACGATTAAACTAGAGTCGTTCGCAAAGGATTCGCGTTACTTGAAACGCTTTATTTCTTGCGACTGTTGAGCACGCGATTTTAGAAGATTATCTCGGAGTAAAATAATTATCCTCTGAGTAATACAAAGGCTAAAGTTCAGTTTTTTTTTTATAAATAATTCCTATTGCGGTTATGGAGGTGGAGAAACATTCGTTTTTGGCGAATAATTTTCAGATATGAATCGATCGCGCGTGCTGCACTTAACCGAATATCGCTTGTATTTTCCTTCCGATTAACGAAAGAACAATGCCCGAGGATATTGCGTAACTTTCCAGGCTTAACTCTCTCGAGATCAGTCCTTAAAGTCGTTAAAAACCCGCGGGCATTAAAAGCGACGCTGAGAGCAGCGCGAAGTTCGATCTCCTTGTAAGTAAAAACGTAAAAATAATGGGTCCCCCGTTTATTATTAAAAAACCTGCTCGGAGACGTTCAACGACCTTTTTGACCTATTTTGCGCGAGCAACCTTTAGAAAATCTATAGGGAAAAAAATCCGCTCGGAGCGTATAATATTTTCAAATAAATAAAAATCGCATAATCCAGAAGTTTCGGTCAAATCCATCGATCGTTCATTAGCTAAACATTCTACGATCGATACGTGCTATCAAAGGCGACGATAACGATTCCTTAAAATCCCCTCCAAATATGGAGAAACATTCAGAAAGTATCTCGGAGTTCTATATATCATACATCCAAATTATCCCGTTCCATCGATAATCGATCCAATCATCGATATCATCGATAATCATTCGCAAGGGACCGGATGTTGAAAAAAAAAAAAAAAACAATCTCCACGGACGTCCAAGCTGAAAAACACCGTTGACGGACCCTTCCGTCCGTCTGAACGTGGAAATATCGTAGCATGGCACGGCGCCAGGGGCCCCAGCGCGAAAGATAAAGCCTTTATTGCGAGTAAATCATCGAAGCAAATACAGGGACGGCCGGTTTTCGCCGCCTCTAAACCGCGATTTCACTTCCTTGGCGGCGGGCGGGGCTCGCGGGGGTGGGCGAGGGGGCGGAGGAGAAGGAGAAGGGCGGGCAAATAAATCAACTTTAAAGCTCGAGGCTCGACTCGTAAATCCTCGGGCTAATCCGCAAACGGCTTACCGGCCGAATCGAACCGCCTCGCCGATTTCGCGACGATTACACGGAATCGCGTCGAATGGATTTCCAGCATGCGCCATTGTTTATTCACCGGCCGACGATCGTCGATTTTAAAGCTTCCTTTCGCGCGCTCCGCGGGATATTTTTTCGACGAGATTAATCCCATCGGCGGCCGCGATAAACCGACGTGGAAACATTAGCAGGTGCGTTATCGTTAAAGGGGGATTGCGTTGATCGGGCTTCGCGCAATGGGCCGGAAGTTTGTCGCCGGTGTGAAAAACGTTGCACGACCGGATCCGGTTTAAATGTTTACAGTCTGCTGCTGTGTTAACGCTTTACCGACCCGGTAACCCATTAACCCCTTGCGCTCGAGGACTATTTCGGTTGGGCGACACGACGACTCGAGATGATTTTGGGAATGTTGCGAGGAGTGTCTTGCGGGCTAAAGTGTTAAATGATTTTGCGCGCATGGGAAAAAGAAATGGTAAAGAGCATTTAAAAAAAGCAACCGCACTATTATTTATTAATTTATTAAACTACGTTTTTAATTGTCTTGAGAAATGGTTTCCAAAAGAAGAGCATCGATGCGTAATCGGTTTTAACTTTACAGCGCACTTTCGCCTTTCCTAAATTCGCTTTGCAATCTCGTTTTCTTTTCTCTTTTAGGCGTCGTCTTTTCACGAATCGCGATCCACTTTCGAAAAGCGGGTCCTGCAATCTGTTTCGACGTATTGCCCGCGCAAAAATTCCCCCGCATTAATACAATAAGCCGATGACAGAGCGATTATTTACGCCCTGCTTTTGCGCCGGCTGTAAATCATTTTAATGTTTTTCACGATACAGTAGCCGCGACTCGCGCTCCGGTCCCGCAAAATAAATTATGTAAAAACCCCAGAGGGTTCCAGCTTCGTTTTCCCGCTGGTTCGCCGCCGACGTGAAGGAAACGAATAAAATATTATGACGATTTGCATCGACGGGGCGATCCGTCGTTATTCCGCGTCGATATTCTCACGTCGATGATATCGTTCGATATTCTCGCGCCGTTGATATCAACCCTGCCGGAAGGTACGCTCGCTCATTTCGCAAAACTTGATTCGCGAATCTTGCGGAAGGACCATTTGTTTTCGTATCTTCGGGTAATTAATACACTGTCCCAACTTGAGGAGAAGAGTAATGATGGATGCAACGACGTTGGAGTCGAAGGGAAATTAACGTGCGTTGATCGTCGGTGTTCGTAGTGTAGGATGAAACTTTGATTATTAGGACTGATATTTTATGGAAGATTCTGATAGAGACGCGATTTATATTTTTTGCATGTATTTTACGAATATTATAATAATGCTGGTCAGAGAGCTTTTCTATAATTTCTTGATTAGACATTTGTGCCGAACAACTTAATTTCATTAAAGGATCGACGCTTAAATTAAATATCGTTGCGTATAAGAAAAAAACTGATTCTGTTCATTCGTAATTTTCTAGAGCGGGTGATTTTTTTCTCAAAAACAATGCTTTTTAATTTTACGAGAATAATAGAATTATATTTTTAATAATCCGCGCATCGCCCTTCAATAAAATATTATCTCGTGCGATTAATTCTCCGTTCACAATACCGACTCTCCTCCACTGAAATTAAACGCGTTCGTGTCAAAGCGATTTAATATTTCTTGTTCAAACCCGTATTAGGGGTACGATCGATGGATTTCACTAGAGGAGTTTCGCGTAATACGGGACAAAAGGCGATGGCCTTCTTTTTTTTTTTTTTGGAAAACGTGCAGCGTTCGAGCGCAATGGCAAAGGTGTCCAGCTTTGCCGGCGCAACGAACAAAAACCGTTGATTTAGGAACAAAAGATTTACCGGGCCGTAAATCCCTGCTATTAGCAGTGTCATTAATGGTAAAATATATCCGGCGATAAAGCTGAAAACACGTGTATCGGACGATTCGCCAGATACTAATTCGGGAGGTAAAAACTGATGCATTACCTTTGCAATGCGCGGCGATACGAATTTCGGATACGAAGTCGAAGGGTAGTGGCAAAAGTTATCGATTTAAATCAGTAATTTAGGTTAATGCGTCATCGACGCAAATTTTTAATTACGACCAATACGTTAGCTTATCGATCTGGAGAGGTAATTGCCGTTGACGCGATAAAAAGGTGAAGAAGGATTTTTTTTCATACGATTTAAACAATTATAAACGCGTCGAAGACGATCGTTTGCACGTTATCCGGTACAAGTGTCCTCGGAGAAAATTGGATTGCTCCAAGGATAAACGGAGTCAATTTGCAATTCAGGTGCGATCTCTTTGGACGGAGCAGGAATCTGAGCTCCATAAATCCATAGCTCCATTCTAGTTTCTTTCTCCCTCATTATCCCCACTTGTCTATAACTTAGAATTCACTATTTTTTATTCGAACGTGGCTACATTCGTTAAACAAAGTTAAGCGTATTCCGCTATGGGGTACTGTAAATTACCTATAAATAAATTCTACTAGCCGACGACTTTCGTTACCGCAATATTGTCCCGAGTAAAAAAATCTTTCAACACGAGTCTTCGCTCCTAGAATTTCCAATGCTTTAAAAGCAAGCTCTGAAATATCGTATAAAACGCGATGCTAGAAATTTTATTTAGATCGAGATTCGAATATCGCTTTGTCGATCGCAAAACTTTAATGGGCCATGAGTTTCGTCACTTTTTTTCTACACTGAAAGCGTCAGTGTCACGCGTCTCCCAACGGTAGTCAACGGTAATCCATCGTGGAACGTTTGTCGAATATCGAGATTCCAAAAATGAAACGGACAAACTAGTCGAGGATCGAATCGAATTTGTCGCGTGCGTCGAGGAGCTTCGATTATCGGAGTGGCGCGATGACGTCTGACGTGCGACGTCTGACGTAGCAGCGCCGCTTCGAGGACTCGCCCAGTCCTTTTCCATCCCGCCTCCTTTTCTGCAAAACGGGCTGCGCTTGTTCAAATTGACAAACGGCACCATTAATCCGGTTCGGGATCCTTTGAGCGGCCGACGACCATCCGTCGGCGCTCCTTTCGGTCGGATGTCACCACTCCGGATGTCCAACTGCTGGCTCATGAATTGTTTTCACGGACAGAAACACGTCCAATCGCCGGAGAACCTCGACGGGCTTTGTACTCGAAATTCACACTCTTGCACTTCAAATTTATCTTTTTGCGAAAATCAAATTTGCCCTTCTGCGATTTTATTTTCTCGACGATGCGAATATATCGTATGTAAAGTTGTTATTATGCAGACGTTGCATCTTCTTTACCTTGATTAGCCGACCTTGCAATTAGTTTGATAGGTTTATTTGGAAAGTGGCACGGGTACAGTTTTTGCTATCGCGTGATAATGGAGAGATTTTGTTTCAGGTATTTTTGTAAATACTAATTATCATTGGAGTGCATGTTTGATAAATATTAGAGATTTTTTATTACCTTTCGTAAGTTTGGTTGTAGTTAAGGGAGATTATTAAGTTCTGTTTGATCGTTGTCTATGTCTATGCAGCGTTTTCTAATACTAGGTGGTAACTTGTACGATCTAACTCTCGAGATCTACGAATTTTCTCCGTCTAACCTTGTAAATTTCGGGTGTATCTCGGATTTCGATCCATGAGCCACGTTCGTAATCATAACGCAAGCTGTTGATACCAAAACGCTGCTTGCGTGTCCATAATTACACGGTTTTGACATTGATACGCGTTTTGGACCGACATCGATACCGATGGAATTAGATGAGATTGATAATAATCTAGAGTTACTCGATGCGCATGTTGCTTCCGTGGAAACCGTATAGACCCTTGAAGGGCATATTAACTTGAAATTGGGTCGATAGCTGACCCGGTAAGCGTAGTACACATAATCGTTGCAACTCGTTATTGGGCAAACCGTGATTACGCGAAGAAAAACTCGTACAATACATTTTCGTAATACGATTTTAACACCGACCATCGTTCATCGTGCAAAATTTGCACAAACATTTGTACCATTAAATACACGCCTCAAACCTCAAATCTATATCTCAAACGATACGCATTCGCTCAGTCGCGATCGGAATATCTCATTTCGACCGGAGATGAGAAGAAAGAAAAGAAAAACTAGTGGATTAATGCAAAAGCTTCGAAAGCGTGAGTTCCGAGGGAAGGAACATTTCAGACTCGTTCCACAAAACGCTCCTTCCTCGCGGATATCGCATGAATTCTTAAATCTGCGATTGTTTCTCGCTACTCCGCGACATTTGTTCCGTACGATACGCGAGGCGGTGGATGCAGAACTGCATACCGACGCACACAGCTAGGGAGGAACGTGATGGTGGAATATACATTTCATATGGTAATTCTTCAACGTTTCCACGGAAGCTCCTGGCCGCGCGTTTCGTATAATTTCCTCGGCTCCGACATTGTGTCGCGTACGTACGAACGTGCATTCGTTGCGAAATGCAAACAGGATACCCGTGTCCTTAACTCCGAGGCCACTCCGACAAAGGAAGAACATTTTGTTTCTTTCCATTAAACGTTTTTCTACCCAACTCCCCTACCCTCTCATCCAAAATATTTTAATATCCTACGACCCGTTTGAAAATATCGATCGTCTTCGGATTATGGAGGGAGCCACGTGTAAAACGCTATTTTTTTCATTAAAATTCTAATGCAACATAAGTTTCGATCGAACACAATAGTCATTTCAAAGCGTTTGTTTTCCAAGCGTAATATAAGATTTTCAAGTATCCACCGACTACTGCGGTAATTCGATCGGCTTCCATATATTTCAATATCAGCCGAAGGTACAAGAATAAGAACTATAATCTAGAGATCGATGTGGTATCGCAATGGGTATCATGCGATGCGGCATATAGCCAAGTCGGATTCGATGGAAAAAGGGCTACTTGGACGGAACGCTTGCCAAAAAATAAATGCGATATTGGAATGTACTGCCAGAGTAAGGTACGAAATTGTACTGGCAAATAAATAGAAAAACCAAATCCTTCGGAATTCCGTAGATCCCTCCGTGTTTCACGCCAATTATTTTGGCCATCGTTTAGCCGAAAAACGATATACACCTCGATTCACTTCTCACGACTTTGGATTAAGATCGACGATCGTAGCAAAATCTTAAGAGCATATCCTCGACTCAGAATCCATAAAAAGAAATTTTCTCGGTCGCTTTATTGGCCGAACCGTAAAGATACCCAAGATCCAGAATTTCCGATCGAGCTTCTCGAGGAAAAATATTCAGGCTATAAGCTCGAGTCGGATTTTATAAGAACAATCTTCTCTTGCGCGCGCTCCTGCATAAATCGGGAGAATACACAAGATCGAGAATTTTGCATCGGGTTCGATAATCAAAGCGAAGCGTTCAGGGTCGCGATGCACGGATCGGCGTCAGGGTGGCCGAGGGTAAATCTGGTTGGGCAGGGCGATTGGTAAAGGGCGAACGCGCCAAAGGGGCCAGGGTATGGACGATGCGGCTCTCGAATGCGCCAGACGCTTCCGTGGTAATGGTCGCTCTAACGACAAGCTGGTTTCCATTAACGAGTATCGCACACGAGCACGCGTGTTTGCGAGCGTACGAGATCGAAACGGAGGAAACGGACGACGACGGGAAGCGGGCCGCGATTCGCGATCCGATCTATCGCCTTTGCTCACCTTCGGGGTCGATTTCGGACAGGAGAAGACTCTCGTCTCTCGGATAGGAAGCCTTTATTAACCCTAGAGTACGTTCAAACCGTACAATCTCCGATCTCGTTATGTAGATTTATTTTAGCATCGTAGTTCTCCCACGGTGCAACTACTTGCAACGATTCGTTTCGAAAGATCGATGGAAATATTTCTGCACGAGGTTCTCTCCGAGTTGTGAATTCGACGAACATTTCGTAATAACGTAGCTCACGGTAAAGTATCGTAATCTAGGGTTAAATCCGTATGCATATGTCTACGTATGTACGTGAATACGTTTTCATGGACGCGTTTCATTCACGGGCAATGATCCTCCGAGTTCGTTGGAATTTTCCATCCGTACAAGAGTAGCTCGAGGTAATAATTCTGGTCAAAGCATTGTAACGAGAGAGTCGCGGAAACGAGGGAAGGGAGGTCTTCGAAATTGGATCGCGCGGTGGAAAATGTACATTTAATAAACGGTTAATCGCAGTTATACGCAGAGACGAAACAAATATACGCGCGGAGTATGTTTTAAAGGAAGTTCGTACGGAGCTCGAGTGCGGGGGAGTAAATAGTAACCAAGTCTGGCTTTTGTATATAGAAGAGAGGCACTTTTAGGTCCGCCAATAGGTCTGAGGTAGCTTTAAGCGAGTTCCCGGTTGAGAGATGTAGAAGTTTTCTCGCAAAGTAGGTTTGTTTACCTTCGGTATGTGCGTCTGCATAGGTGAATCTAGTTCGTGAATATGACAATTCGTGAGCGCGTGGTTTGTTCTCGGTTATGGAGTAACAAAGCGATTGGTACGGACAAATATTTTTTTACGCGCAGTTAAGTTACCCTCTGCATCAAAGGAGGAGAGCTTCTTTCATTTTTTAGCTTTATTTATTTATTTCTTTGTCCAGATACGCGTATATCTACGTGTCTATATGACACGCGATGGTTGCCAAAGTATATACTCTGTGATAATGAATCAACGAGAGAATTATTCATGGCGTGCAAAAATGGAGCGGCCATTGTAGGCAGCTTTGTTCTAAGCTCTCGGTTTGTAAAGGCGAAGATATGTATTTTTTTCTAGGACAATCCTATTTTCACTATCACAGATGTCCGTCGGGTATGACTTTCGGATGATTCGTAGAAACACGATGTTTCCAGTCACCGATCTCGATCGATACTCGGAAGATGGAGAATTCTTTCTTTTTCGCTCGCGAGTAAAAAGCCTTCACTACATACCCATACATACGTCTACATATCTACACGGCATATAGCACGGTCGCGTTTCACGTAGATTTCCTTCATCGCGGGGAATATCATCGCGACAAACCTCGCGGTGAAATTTGAAACAAACCAGGTTTTAAATTATGCTCGGTGTCGATATTCCAAATCTTCCTCTTCGATCCATCTCGAGCGGATTCGTAGGATAAAGGATAAAGGAGATCTAACGAGAAGATTTGGAGAAGCAGGTTTTTCTTCCAAATTTCACGGTAGACTCGATGCGAGCAATATTTTTCGTAGCACCCCAATGCGTAGGATCGTCGAACGCAACGCGACTAGGTCCGTCCGGTAGGTAAGATTCGATAAACTCTAGGCTCGAAGAGACGAACCCCCTTTCTGTTCGTCCGTAGTTGATAAGAAGCTTTTATTACGTACGTATACATATGTCTACATACCTTACATGGTACATCGCATGGTCGCGTATTGTTTAGAAGGCTTCCTTTATCGGGGAATCCGAACGTCATCGCATCAAACCTTGTCGTGAAATTCGAAAAGGAGGTAGCTCTTTCCTCTTCAAATTTCACCGTAGATTTAATGCGAGGAATATCTTTGGTAGACCCTAGTGCGTATGATTGTCAAACGCAACACGATTAGGTCCGTTCGATAGGTCTTGGGTAGTGTTAAGATTAGTTTGCGGCTCGATCAAGAGACGGAGCTCCCCAATGCTATCTTTCTCTCATTGTCTCCCGCTCCCCTATCTCACTCTCTCTCTCTTTCTCTCTCTCTCTATCTCTCTCTCCCATCCCCACTCACTCTCTCTCTGTCTCTCTCCGTCTCTCGTAAAGAAGGAGCCTTTGTAACGTACGTATAAATATGCCTACATATCTACACGGTACATCGCATGGTGGCCTTTGGTTTCGAGGAAGTATTTGACCTGTGGTTATTATACGGTAAAACTAGCCTGTTCTCGGTATACGTATGCCCACCCTAGGAGGTATTTCCGTTCTCGTATCTGTTTCCGTTTCCGTTCGTTAAGTCGACTCGGCGCCTCGTCGTGGCCGGCCAACCGCCCCCTTTAACGTCCCCCTTCGTCTGTGTCGGCAGCTCCGGAATCGAAAATAATCCGACGGTCTTTTACCGGTTGATGCCGGGCTCCACGGCCCAGACCAACAAGTTCCACACCTTTTACCTCCAGCAGAGGGCCGAGAAGTCCGTCACCTGGGCCGACATCAAGGTCAACCAGGCTCTCGACTACGAGAGCATAAAGGAGTACAATCTCACCATACGAGTCGAGGTGAGTGGCAGAGATGAGGCGTGGAAGAGCGAATCATTCAGACGAGTCTTTTTCGTCCTCCATCGTTGCGTATCGCACATTGAAGACGCGCAAGGGTGGAACGGCGAAGCAACGAGTCTAAGTCTTAGCGGTCTGTGAGAAATGATTTGGCAAGGCGCGTAAAACCAAAAAGCGTTTTGCAGTCGTGTACAAATATTGTTCGCGTATCCGGCAATAAGTGGACGCCGGGTGATTATCCTCCTTTTTCTTCTGCCACGCTTTATAAATCGTCCGATGCTCCTCGAGTACAGCGGACACCGGTGTCGGGGGAGTTTAACCTGTTGGAAAGAGGGTCTAACGGGTAACAAACGATCCGGCAAAAGGCCACGGGTGAAATTGCGTGGAAACAGATAGGATTAAGGGACGAGCGAAGGGCCGGCTTGTCCTTAAGCAACGTCGGCGTGGCCCGTTTCTTCTCGATCGTCTCGGTTAAGAAAGCGCGATACCTGCGATATTCCTCGGTGAAAAATGCCGAGGAGCAACGGCGGTCGATGAGAAATCATAGGGTTTCGAGAATTCTGGTAGATTGAAATGTCGAAGAAAAATACGGAGGAATGGCGAGCGCGGTGGTAGCTCGTCGTGCAAAACGCCTGGAAAATACGACGGTAATGGATATAATGCATTATGGATATTAAGCGCGATATAATGAGATGCGAATATGATTTGCGAGGAAAAATAAAAATACGTTCTGCCAGCGATTCGCGTTTAACTTTACGCTTGTTTGGATGCCGCTTATATCCATGGTAATCGTATGTTAATTCGAATTTGCCAAAGGGGCCTGTCGATATCGCGTTATATCGCGCTGGAAACTTCCGCCGGGGAGGATATCCAATGAAAGCTCGAACGTCCTCTTTTTGCCAGTTCGGTTACGAGGCACGCGTCGGAAAATGATTAATCGCTCCAGGGATTAGCTCTTAATATACATTTTAATACACGATCAAAAATTGGTTAAGCGCCCGGAATAATAACGCGTTATAAAGCACCTTCCAGTAACGATCCGAGTTTCGGAGCGAAAAAATTTAATCGACCTAACTAGCGTTGTTTAATCGTGTTTTATCGTTACGTTACAGTGAGCCACTTTTTGAGCAACCGCGACTTACATAATGATAGTAATATTTCACTTAACGGCTTCTGCATTAAAATAGCAATTTTCGTTAAATTGAATGTAAAAGTGTATTTAAAATATTCCATGCTATTACATCGTCCGTTATAATGTAACGTTTAACAACGAATTTGCCATACACGTATAAGAAATCTTACTTATCAAAGGGTAGAAAGGGATAAAAATAAAGATACGCATATACGACGGTCTATCCGCAAATCATTTGATTTTCGTTCAAAAACTAAAACTCGAGTCCCGCGATTTGTTTTTACCGCAAACTCGTCTAATCGCGTGGGCGAAAGGTCGAAAGTTCGAGTTTCGTCGTGGCAGTGGCGAGACGTCGGTTCCTTAATGGCGAAAAAACTTTTTCGCCGCCCGTTGACCGGGAGAGAGATTAACAATGGCTTGGCAAGGCGGTCGATGGCGGGGCAAAAGGTACGATTTTCGCGGTACGCGCGATTGTCGAAGTTAAATCCAAATGAAATACGAAGTTGGCAAACGAAATCGGGAAACCGGTTATGAACATTCGCGCTTTAAGGGCGCCGCTACGTTTCTCTCTCGCTCGCCGAGCTACGGGGTGTCCCAAGAAAACGTACTCGCTTTTTGAACAGGCATTACTCGTACATCGAGTTTTGATTCGAGCTATTGTCAACTATAGATAGAGGTCTGATAAGACGAGTTAAAGAAAATTTAATGGCGCTATGGAAAATATTAATATCTGCCAGTATTCCAGTTTTCTCATTCCGGTGTATTCGTAAATTTTCGAACCGCTTTCCACCATTTGCTAAGTATGGTTGATAACGTGTGAATAATGGACAAATAAAGAGAGAGTATATTGATTTTTGAGGCACCCTATATTTACAGCTTTGCGCCCCGCCCAATGGCAGACTTTTTAATTCGCGCTCCCTGAATTTTTCTATCAAGATTCGTTTGGCCAGTAAAGTAGCCAGCGGTTCGTTAATCCCTTTAGAAACTACAAACGGAGCAACTTTGGAATCCGCTTATGTGTTCGCCCTGTATTTATGTTTTGCCACTGGAAATATAGAGCTTACGGCCTGCACGGAAATTCGGAGTACATACCGCAGAGATCTTGGTTGGATCGAAATTATTTATGACCGTAAATGTTATTCTAGATATCGCCCTACGTCGAAACTGATGTAACTGATGTACGATTCGAAGAAGGACGCTTAGAAATTTTAATCCAACGCCTTTTGACCAAAGTATCATTAATTTCGATATTATTACGGTTTTCTATACATATTATTATACATGGATCGGAAACATTTGACCCGGATAATTAAAGCGGTCGAAACCGGATTAAACGTACATTACCGGTAAAAATCGATTTAAAAATACGCTCTTTCGTTTCACCCAATTACCAGTCTTTGATGCGACATTGAATCACGATCCGTTACAATTATTCCCCAGTCGTTTGTAATTGTTCCGGTATTTCTCGTCCGTTTAAAGAAGAAAATCTAAAATAAGACCAGGAAATTGTCTCGACTATAGTCCAGTCGGCATCGTTCTCTTTATCGCTCGTTACGCGAGTCGCGGAAAGCGTTAAGAGAACTGCCATTAGCTCGTTCCGGAATCAACGATCTAGCAAAGCATAACGGTTGCTTTCGATAAAAGCTCATTTGTTACGCCTTCGTTGCAACGGCTATTCTCGATTTCGCCTTCCACGGAAGCCGAGTCCTCGCAACCCTCGATTCGCGATTTCGCTTCCGATAGAAGCTTATTCCTTACACCTTCGTTGCAACGCGGATTCTGGATTTCGCTCGACTGCATTGCCGCTGATGTTTACCTCGTTGATTCACATCCTTTTGCGCCGTGCTTTTCCAGAATAATGGGGCCCAACAGCTCGCCTCCGAAGCGACTGTCTTCATCATGCTGGAGGACGTCAACGACGAGATACCCCTCTTCACCGAGCGCGAGCAGGAAACCGTTCTGGAGGGTGAACCGGTCGGGAGTAAGGTTACCCAGGTCAATGCGATCGACAAGGATGGAACCTTCCCTAACAATAAGGTGAGCGAGTGTGCCTGCAAGCTCTCCTTCGCTTATTTAGACTGAAATTAATCTTCTGGAAAATAAGCTATTTTTTTTGTATGGATAGAGAGTATGAGAATGGAGTATCGGGAGGTAGTGTGTCATATGCAGGTTGCGTGAAAAATGCCCTTGATAATAACAAGTGCGAGAAAAGGAAAGATTAATTGTCGATGAACGTGTTGATTAATGAAGCAAGAGTTTGCGAATGATTTAATAATAAAGGGCAACGTTGCGTGGATACTTACAAAATTAAGTAAAAGGTATGGAATAAGATGGTCTTGTACGAATATTCATTTTTCCAAAAAAAATTTATTTTACATCGCACATCCTGCTTTAGGCTCGTTTCCAATTTGTACATTGCCGTTAACGAAGAATTTGGTCGATGATTAATACGATTACGATATGGAATACGGTACAGCTTGCGGGATATTGGAGAAACTTGGACATTTCCAAGAACTAATGCAGGATAATCTCCATTCCGTTCCGTACTGCAGTACTAATTTTGAGCCGACGAATATGCCGGCTTATAGTTTAAAGTAGTACGGAACAATGGCATATATTATCTAAGATCTGCAGTAGAATAAGATTATTCGTGATTCTGCGAAGCGTTTCCGAATATCTTTAATTATTTTCCCAGTGAAATTAATTGCTCATAATCAAAGATACTCGTGAAAACACATCGACGCATACTGTTGTTCGCGATAAACTTGTTTCGTACATCCGGCTTTAAGTTGATTTGCCTTTGAGCTTTTTTCAACGAATGATATTTTGTCAACATTTATAGTTTAGTATGTTAATTATTCATGGCCATTAATATATATATTCAATAATATCGGGTTGGCAAGAAAGCGATTTCGATTTTGCAGTGTGAAACAAAACTCGTATTTTTAAACGAGGAACAAAGTTCGATCGAAAATGTATTTTCCATTCTGTTCGATGACCTTTTTCATCTTTCCGGCAGCTTCATAATTCCACGCTCTAACCAAAACTTCTGCTCCGCATAATAATTTTCTTCGCGATTATAAATTATTTTGAATAGACGGATCTCGGCGAAAATAATTGGTGGGTCAGCGTCGAGAGGAGTAGACGGTGGCGCGTATCTCGATGGAAACCGTGATATCGCTGGGACCACCGCGATATATTATTCCGTCGAAACTTTGTTAATTTCATAGTACGAAATTGCATTTGTCGAAGCCGCGGTTGTCATGGAAATATTGCTTAACATTATTATGCCATATAATGCCGTTAAACTACGGGGCGTCCTAATTAAATTTAATAGAACGAGCTTTCCGCTGGTACGACTTAATACACCGGCGATACCTTAAATACAGGTCTTCGCAATTACGGTTACTTGACTTCGTTAAGGATACTACGACGTTTATTAATCGCTCAATCATTTTACCGTAATACATCTAAATGTCGGGCCGGTACGGATGATTTTTCAGTTTGATCGTACTTCATGAGCGAGCCCTTGAATCGCTTACGATCACTGCCAGGATTATTTGATCACAGAGATTCGGTAATAAAAGTAATATTTCGTACCAGAGATCTGTGTAGAACTATGTCACACTTCGTACGTATTAATGCTCGCTTAAAAAAGGGTCGAAACGATATTGCGTTATACCCGACATTCGGTAATGAAATTTTCCGGGAGCTTTACTCTTGGCAAATTTTAAAGGGAGCACTTCAGATATTTTAGATCGCGCCCCGCCTTCTGAATATGAGAACGCGTACATTATACCCGACACGGTGAACGTAAAAATGATTGCCTCAATAATGCCGTGTGATTAAACTAATAATATATTTATGACATCTGCGTCAGGTAATATTAAAAGAATTTTCTACACTCCGAAAGAGAATCTCTACTTTGAGGAAATCGCAAAGAATACATAAGGAAGGAAAAATAAATCGGTCGTTCTGCTTGTATATCGATTTTTCAACCTTCGGATCGTTAAATGTCCAATTTAAGAAGGAAGGGAATAATCGTCGTTCGAGGATCAAAGCGTAACTCGCCCTCGTAATTCCCACGAATCCCATATCCCATTCAGGGCATTTTTACAAGTTCTTTGAGCCACGGGCTCTTTCGATCCTCCTGCGAAATTCAATTACACGGACAAAAGGGCTTCGAGAAGTTAAGTCCTTTAATGATTCTTTTCAGGGCGTCCGTGATTTTTATAAAAGGTGCCCGACGTCTCAGTGTCAGGGAAGACCAACTCATTTATCTCGACGTCAAAGGGACGGCAGAGAGAAAGTGAAAATTCTTTTTGCAGGGTCAGGAAAATCAGACCGGCGCACTTGCACGGCCGGCTTGCCTTTGCAAACTTTTAAAGGGATTCTATGCGTAATTTCGAAGAAAGGATGCCCTTACGGTGAAAGGAAAAGAGAGGACGCGCTGGTGACAATTTCATTTACAGAGAAACTGCGCGATGCAAACATCCGTTCAATTATTCGGAGTGCATCTAATACTTGTTTCCTATCGAGTTTTCGAACCGTAATACCAAAGTTGAGAATGCTTTTCATGAAACGCGATTTAATATTTTTACGTCTATCTCGGAATATGAGGATATTTTATAAAAATACGAGCGTCAAGTATCAGAAATTTTTGATCAAGTATCAGATATTGATCGATAAGAATAAAGCTATTTTAATGAAAAAAAAAAATCGAAGATTTATTTGAATATTTTTATCTTGCTAATGGAATCATTCTTGAAAAGCCCGCGGTAATATTTCAAGCTAGAAATATTGGAAGAAAAAGAAATTTTTCATTGACCGCGCAGTTTTTCAATCCAATTTCAACTTGATTTCAGGAATGAGATACGTATGAAAAATTTCGATATACGATAGCGCTGAATATCCGCGCGTACAAATCTCATCAAGCAAATTCGCTTCAAAATTAATTTCTCTCGATTTCCCACAATATACGGTATTTCAACGCAGATTTAACGGCATTCCACTAATTTTCCATCAATTAGGAGTCGTTATTCTCTGCTGGAGCATACTGAATAATTACGGGTCTAATAAGCGATGTACACGGCTACTAATCACCGTATTGTTTAGATCGTAACTTTGTATCGTAATACAATCGAGCAGCGTTACATTTAGCTTATCATTCGGCCTTATTATACACCTGTTACTTATTACACATCGCGTCTCGATGGTACCATTTCTTAAACTTAAACGCGTATGCGTTTCTCGACTTACACACCAACCCGTTCGACAAGAATCTCACTACGAGCAACACTTGTTTTTCATGAAGAGAAAAATACGGAACGTGCTCACATTTCGGTCGTAACGAGCAACGTGGACAAACCCTCGTCATCGAGCCGCGTATTTTTTCCCGAGAGCCGGGAAAGCAAGTACGTACACGTACGCTTCGATGTCAACAAAAGCCTCCCACGCCGATAAACCATACCGTGAAGACCTTTTGTCAGTCTCCAATGAGGAACGATACCTTTCACATCCGTGATTTCTGCTCCCCTTAGTCCGGGGATTGCGAATGGAAAAGTGCTTGTGATTCAAAACGTGTCCTTAGAACCGCTTGCCTCCTCGATTCAAAGTATTCAAAGTTGCACGTATCCGCAACTCCTCATTTCTAATACCTCAAATTATACTAACGAGTGACAGTGTTTTACTTTAGACACGCGTGCTTCACGCGAATTTGAGTATTTAACAGTCCGAATATTCGGTCAACGCTATAATTTTCATCGTCGTTTCTACAATTTGCGTTCTTTGGATAAGCTGATCCAAATACGCAACTGATCGTGTATATTCGTTAAAGAAATAGGTAAATGTGCGCACATAGCAACACGTTCCTGCACGATGTAGTATAAAAATGTGCGAGCTCACGAATGATTTATGCGTTAAGTTTAAACGTGTCTAGAATCGGTGGAATGCGATTTTGATAAAATCCTATCATAGTCTGACAGACGTTTCGTCCCTTGGCTTCGCGATCTTCTCGACGTCTTAAATGTACCTAACTAAACGCACAGCTGAATTTCACTAAAACGTATGCATCGTATATTTATGAAAAAATATGTATATACGTTACGAAGGTTCTGCACACGTTTAAGCTCAGGGGAAACCTACTCTCTCCCCTGGTTATGCGTCAAGTTGTTGAAGGAAAAGGAACGAAAAATTGTTTCACGTTGAACGTCCATTTGTCCAAAGGTGACGTATTACGTGGTGGACAGTGACAGGAACGAGGGAAAGGATTACTTCGAGATCAACCGCGACAGCGGGGAGATCTTCACCAAAGTGATGTTCGATCGTGAAAAGCAGGGAGCTTACGCCCTGGAAGTTGAGGCCAGAGACGGTGCACCATCGGCGCGTCCGAACAGCAATGGCAAGCCGAATTCAGGTACGTCGATTTTCAATCCTCGTGCAAGCGGTTTTGTTTCAAAGGATATAAGTCGAGTTTTGAAAACGAATATTTGGTCATATCAATTTTAATCGGACTCATCCCTGTTTTATATTTATAACGATCGCTTCTTCGATGATGGACTTGAATCGCTTAAAAGGGAAAACGGGGCGTATATCCGATCGATGCGTGAATTGTGACGTTTAATCGCTAAACAAAGTCCGAAAAACGAATATTATACATTCGTGCAACGGACCGATAGAATTATCGTCTATTATGAATATATAACCCCAGTCGTTGCTATACAATTCGTATTTGTTTTATAGCCTAATGGGCGAATTAAAATAGGCTAAACGATAGATTCCACGAGTTGACCGCAAAGCTCGATTCGTCGATACCGTGGCGGACAAATTTCTTGTATGATGTTTGCCCTAATAGCATCGATTGTAACATCGTCATACATTCCATTCCTGTCCATTGTCGAATGTTTGAGCGGGGCCCGCGTTGTTACATGGTATTCCAAGAACAAAAGTCTAATGGCGTGATACCCGATCGATCATCGGTCTGGCTGCTGGGTGTACGACCATTGTCCCCGGCAACCGTAAAATACGCGGCAGCGCTGTCATGCTGGAACCACGATACGCTCCTTATTGTCAAAGCGACGACCATCGGTCATTCTCATAGCTGACCTCTCAAAAGCTTCGTAGTTAATTCGCAAGCATAATCGTTTATGTTTGTCGATACGATTTATTCTGATTATTTTTAATCATTAATAATGATTCTCGAGGAAGTTGTCGTTTAGGAGGGAAGAATTAATTTTGGAAAAATCTTCTATGAAACAAACGTTTCGTCGAGCGAAGTATATTGATATTAAATAATTATTGATCGACTCGATTTACAGCGATACGTGGTAGCCGACGAACAATGCCCTTTTTTATACGTATAATTCCTTCTACGCTTTGGGATCGACGAATCTGCGTATGTAGGTAGATTCGATAAAAGTCGTCGACACGCTCTACTTACCAGCGTACGGATATTTGTCGGGTGCAATCGTTGTTTTGCGATTGTTTCCATATACGCGTATGTCGATCATCTTTACCTTGTCCTCTCAACGCGAGCAAATATGATCGGAGTTTCCCCGCGGTACATGCACGCATGTCGGAGAGTTGCTACAGCAACCGTAATAACCCGAGGATAGCGTAACTCGACATTACTGCATTCTTCGATGGCCGATATCTCCGATATATCTACTGGTTACTGAAATTCTCTTTTCGCGAAGAACACCAGGAATTATCGTTCAATTTGTATTTTTGAATATTATTCGAAATAAAATGCGCTTCTTTATATTCTTTAAATCATGAATTTGAATCTAAGATTTTCTCGTACCACTTACCAGACTACATAGGTTTGGCACGACGGTTTTCGTTCCAGTTCGACCTTTTCTTTCGGTCCATACTAAAGCGATTAAGAAACCTAAGATTCCAGAGGAGTTTTCAAGAAAATTCGAGGATGAGCGCGAATAAATCGTCAGGCTTATCCCGATGCCGGGGAATAATGAGAAGCGTTGATCGAGCGAGAGAATTAATCGTCCGCGGGCCGGTTATCCGGCAAAAGGAATTCCCATCTTCGTGCCTACATTTTTGAGCTCGGCAAAGCCGATTAAGCGTAATGCGATAAAGGCCGAGGGGGCTGGCCAGTGCAAAAGCGTATTTCCTTTCATTCGCCAGGCGGATCAAATTCAAGCCGCGTTTTTTTTTCTTAGTCGTTACGTCAAACCCCGTTGTTTCGCGCGACTAAACACGATGTTACTCGGAGATATATTTTAAACGATCATTTATGTGCATTATTTCATTTTTTTATACATTCCACTAGGCGTGGTCTCATATGTGGATGTAATTAATCAGGCGAAAGCGTGAAAAAATAATATGACCTATCGATAGCTGGAACAGCACTATGTTTGTTACTCTGCACGTCTTCGATATGAATCTGTTCAAGAAAAATGAAATAAGAAGATTTGGAACATCAGCACCGAACACAAAAATTTTGATGATCAGAGAGAAAAAGAGATTCTACGTAGCAAATCATTTGACGGATCGTTTGACGAGGGAGGATAAAATATCAGGGTATAAGAACATAAGAGAAACGAAAAGAATATTAATGTTATTGCCAGGCTGTTCTTAGATCTAAGGAACGTACATAGGAATAAGAGAAATATGTCCCCGACTTCTTTCAGCCTGATTGAGGACCCAAATTTATATGTCTTATTATTACCAGTAAGTTAAACCTTGCGATTTGCGGTGCACGATGATTGAGGGATTAATTAAAACTTGGGGGGCGAATAATCACGGTGATTTCGAACATGAGTTTACCCTCCTAGGCGAACGTTTAATCTTTGCCCCGGCCAAGGCGGTGTTTGCGGTACGGGAAAAGTTTTCACCAGCGTTCCGTCGAGAAAAACTTTTTCACCACGCTTATCGTCCTTTTATCGATCCGAAAAATTCCAAAGTTTCGGAATTATCCGGCTGATATCAGCAAGGAGCATTGAGAGTCTCGAAAGTTGGGTCACGACTGAAAAGGGCGGTCGTTTTCGAGAAAGTAAATTGAAATCGAAATGCACGAACGCCCATATACATTGTATTTAGGTTTAATTCTTAATAGATACCCGTTGTGGCCTACATTTTTGGTTATTGGACTATTTACGCGTAAGCATGATTTTTCGTTTATTTACAAATATATACTTAAACTGTGATCGGCGTATGACTATTGTATACTGGTTTAATACGGAAAATTTCTCTGCGCACGTAATGTACCAAACTGGAATAAACTTTTACTACGTTCAGACAGTTAATAAATGCGGTACACATTTGTAACATTTTGGATCTCACGCAAATTAGTCAAATTATAACACCAACTTTAAAATGAATAATACCCAGTGAAATATACGCGGTTGTTTCTGGATTCGACTTTGCGGTCGCGTATTATGCAGGAGTGTTTACAACATATTCCGATATCGGTAAAACCGTGCAAACATTCTGCCTGGCCGAATTTCACGGTAATTACGTATCTCTTTATAGAAATGTTTATTTGAAAATGTTCAGAATGGAAAATGTGCCTTATTTGTTCTTTTTACGCCCCGCTCTTCCGCGCTCTATTCAAATTTAATAACCTGCGTTATGTTCGACGGAGTGTAATGTGCATAACAGTTTACGATAAACGTAAAGGGAGAAAGTATCTTTTTACCGTGAATTGCGACGAGTCATTCGACATGGAACTTATTGTCCACGAGGATATTAATTTCAATTTATCGAGAATAACAGTGTTGTACGCAGCTCACTCGTGTCTCGTTAGAGATACCAACAGATTTTTTACTCAAAGGAGTAGGAGAAAAACCAGTGTATCGCAAATTAACGCGTATTCCTATCATTGATCGGTTTTCATTTAATAATTGACGTAACCCCCCGAGTCTGTTAAACTCACTCGACGATGTGGGAGCGCGGCTTAATCGGACAGATTATAAACTCGACTGTGATCAATTTACCGCTCGCAACCATGAATCTATCAATCCCCCTATTCACAGAGGGAATCAAACGCGAGTGGGCCATCGGGTTTGTTTTTCCGGACAGAAGAGAAATGGTGAAAAATCCGATAAAACCGATCGATATTTTTATGTTTATTTATTTAAGCGAGGATTAAAGCAAGCGTCGTATAAGCGCTCAAAGAACGAACAAACCCCGTCCTTTGTGTTCCTTGAAGGTAAATGTACGCGGTGCTCTTCGTCCTCAATTATTTTTTATTCTTGGAAACTCTTCCCGATCAAAGAACATTTTTAATTGCGCATTTTGCGCATAAGATATATAATGCTCAAAGCGGTACACTATTGCACCCAAGTTTTAATACCGCGAATGAAAAATCTGATTTAATGGAAAGAAAAAGATCGCTAATCTTCCTCGGCATGATCCTTTGATTTATCATCGTACCTTCAGTCCTTTAATCCGAGGATAATAGAGCTTTGTTCGTGGTCGCGCTCGGACAACCCCTTGCAAATTAGCGATTAAAACGATTCTTTTGCTGTACGGAGGTCCTAAACCCGCAGATTTCGTGCTGCCAGATTGTTCATTACCTTCCATAAATATTTATAGACTGAATTTCGTTCATGGTGGATACCTCGTATATAAGATAAAATACGAAACCAAAAACTATTACTTATATGTAACGTATAATGGCAGAGAAAATAATTTTCGAGCGATTAATTTTCTCGATATCCCTATTATAATTCGATGCGTCATGTCATCTCACGTTGCAATTTAACAGAATTACATCTGAACGTGGCCTAAGATTTTTCTTAGCCGAATTATATCCCACAATGCGATGGTGTTGGTACGGAGTTATTTCTTTGCACATTAACTCTACGTTGGATTTTTTTTTTTCACATAAGTTCACTTCGAAAATTGCCAGGGTGTAGGGAGGCACGCCCATTTTGGCCTCAAAATATCCGAATTTTGGTTTGATTCGCGCGAGCTATATCGTTGCTAGGCAAATTGGGATTTCCCACGTGCGATTCTCAGCATATTCCAACGGTTTGAATTTCGGACGTTGATTGCGTATCGCCCAATCAGATGGACCGATTGCCGTAATATTCTGATCGCTGATATTCCAGCTTTGTTGGCTAAATATTATACCAGAGATCGGCGGATACGCCTCGATAAATTATTCCCTGCAGTTAAATCGCCGCTACCTATTATCCATCATGGACCAACGGAATTATACCCGATCGCTGTTTCCACAATTCGACTTTATCGCGATGTAAGGCCGCCCCTAAAAGTATTTCGCGAATGTGGAACGCCGGAAAGATTTTCGGCAGCAATTTGTGACGATCGATCGCGCGGATCTTTCGTCTTAAGGAACACGAGGTCGAGAGGGCTCTACCATATGCGTGCATTTCTTCCAGCTTCTCGACTTTGGGAAGATGCTCGAAATCGAGAATTCTCAGACCTTGGTCACGTTTTTCGATATTTCACGTTGCACCTTCTTATTTCCAAGGAACGAGTTTAGCGATCGTTTGCAAATTTGGCATCGGACCAGAGCTTGGTATAAAATCTATAATCGATATACCTGAGAAATGAAAATAAAAGTAACTACTAGGAAAGCACGGAGTTTAAGTAAAAATAATATATTTGTTTTTGCAAAAGTATTCGGTAGTAAACGAGTTAATCGGTGAGCTGAGTTATGTAGTATTCGTCTTTCACTTTAAGCAACGAAAGAAACTCGACGTATTCCTCGTCCATCGCTTTGCCTACAAACGCACTTTACGTTCGAAACTCCTCCTTTATAATTTCAATTATCGAATACGACACGTTCTGTCGTACCTTGGCTCGGTAAACTACTCGTCCGAAGGATTAACCGAGGATTTTATCTTTGGCCAGGTTTCGACGGTAGGCGCGCAACTCGTTTCGCTAACAAAAATGTTCCATCGAGAACTCGGTAAGTTAAGGAAGCGGGTATCGGGCAGCCCTAACTCGTACTTCGTTGCAAGAGTTTCGCGCTCCGCCCCGGAAGAAACCGAAGTTCGATTCATCTCCCGGCGCTCTTTCCGCCGGATTTTTATTATATCCCGCGGGGAAACTTGGAAAGTTTATCCTTCCTACCGCCGTGAATGCATAAGGATCCCTCTGGGTCAGTGGTTCCCAAACTCACTTTGTCGCGGAGCTGTCCTATGATTTTCGACGAACAGAAGGACGCATACTTATATCTTTATTACGGATGGAAATTTAAAAAGTTTCTTATTTTAGATTTTCAAACCCGGAATATTACGAGTATATTGACGTGGTAAAATGTGTTGGTAGAAATTTGGTTTATCAAAGGGTGGAAATATATGCAGAGCTATTATCGAAGCTTCGTGATAAATAAGAATCGAGGTTTGGTATAGAATCGTACATCGTACTTCTTAGTCCTCCACCAAACTCTCCATCGAGCATTATACTCGCACGACTACCTCTAGAAAACTTCTCTAAATACTATACTTATCCCTGCGTACTCGTGTGTCCACTTGTCGACATAAATTATTGGTCGCGTCGTTGCCACTTTTTCCTCGTAAGCATTCGCCTTTTTTTTTTCCATCGATCAACCGCTTAATCGATCGTCGCAGAATCGACGGCGCTCGATATTCATACGTCGGCTCTTTTTCCGCGGGATTTCGATGATCTCCCAAGGGGGAAGCCCCGAAAGTTTATCGCGGTTATTGCTTCAGATGCAGCCGGCAGCGTGGCACGGTTCGTAATAAATTCATGATTGATCCGAATAACATGCCCGCCGCTCGCTCGCTGCCGAATCGATTCCATTTCTCCGTCGTTGCTCGCATAAATTGGCGGGCCGAACTTTTTTCCCGCTGACGAGATCCGGGGCCACCGAAGAGGAGAGACGCACCTGCAGCGGACGTACGGCGCACCGTTATTTTTCGGACCAAGAAAACGCTTACGTCGATTCGAGAATTTTTCGCCCACTACGCCCTTAAATCACGCGGCGGGTCGTGGACAAATATTTTGGATTTTTGGAGCGGGCCGTGCCGAGGATATAGCGCTTGTTTTGGATATTTTCGTAGGTTTTTTCAATTTCTCGAGTGTAAACACTGTCTTCGTTTATGTTGATTAACGAGAGGAATGTTATTAACGTTCTAGATAGTCGATAATTCGACTAATAAGGGAAATATTATTTAACATTTATTTAATTCGCAGCGTATGGTCGATATTTAAATTGGCTGCTAATCCATGCTTTATACTCTTGGATGTGAAATTTCTTTCGAATAATCGCTCGTCGATTCGGGGAATATCTCGAAACGGGGGCACTGTCTGTCGAGGACGTATTCCGCGCCATTTTTCGCGGCAGAAAAGTGCTTACGCCAATTTTTAAATTTGTCCCTGCCACGATCTTAAATCACGCGGACCACATCAACCCTTTGTACGCGGCACCGTTACTTGGACGTTTGAGAAATTATAACCGAGCTTCTGGAGACGGCGGTACGTTAATTATTTTTATTTCGGGAAAGTCTATTTTCCAAGAAAATATCGGAAACCAGTCTAATGAAAATTATATATCATTCTGAAATATCGGCGAATTATTTTGAATCTTCAGCTTTTGCGGTTATATTTTTTCGAAGAATAACATATTTTCTTCGGATTCACGAGAGTATTTTTTAAAATAATTTTTCTCATTCGGAAAAAGCTCGATTGGAAAAACTTCTCGTTGAGTTTTCGTAAAATGGTAGTTTTCCGGAATCAGATTCGATGAAATTTATTTTAATAAATCTTCGCATTTGCACCGAATAAAATTGTGTACCATGGAAAACCGTGCGAGCGCTGTAATTCATCTGCTCTTCTATGTACAAATTGTGAATTTACAAATCCTTTCTATTATGCGCGATCGGCTCTATTTAACGTTGTTTCAAATAAGCTTGATTTTCAGTTTACACGCGCATTTTCGCTCAATAAGCGTGCCCTGCGTGTTTCGATATATATTACGTGTATTTCAACATCACTGCCGCTCGTGCAACGTATGGCTCTGTGTTAATTTTCATGGATCCTTCGCACTCGTCGCATACGAATCGTTCCATCGAGCCCTGTTATTTTTACTCTTGTATAGATTTTTGCAAAAGTCCTGAAAAAAAATGATATCCACAAATGAAATTACTACGCTAAATTTGAAGGTGTACGCTTTCTTTACCCGAAACGAGTTTCGCGCGGAAAACTGTTCTCGAAGGAATTCAATTTATCTCGACAAACTAATTTCATCGGTTAAGTTAAATGCTTATACCACTGTTCTGCACAAAGGTTTTTACTCGTGACCATTCGTTCTACGCGGTACGCAAGTACACGGTAATAAAGGAACTTTAGAGTTGCTTCCAAAAATCGAGCGAACAAACCAGGTATATAATGTCACATAGCTTTTAATATTTGATCTTGCGTAACCTTCCCAATGATTTATTTTCCAACGATTTCCCACTTCGATTCCCCGAGGACGTGCCTTCAAATAATTTACCACCTCGATCCCCCAACAATTCAGAACCAACCACCGAAAACCCTTTACGTTTATTCGATTCGCCCCACGTGGTCGACATACCGCAATCCACTGAAGTATCGCGAGCCCAGAGGGGGTCGAAAGTCTAAGGGATGAAAATCTCTGTCGTCCGTGGAGAGAAAGAGAAACCCTTCGCGTCCCTCGACTCCCGATAACGGATGGGTGTCTTAACTTATCGGTCTCCAAACTTCTTTGGCAGCACCTTTTTCGCTACCCAGAATAATTTTTACATAAATACAAGAATACGTATCGCTCATCGCCGAAAATGTTACTTCGCTCAAACAAGTCGAGTATTGTATCCATCGCCTTGGTGGCTATATCACAAAATTATTAGTGCAATAAATTATTATTACACATCATCTTGGCCACCCAGAAATTAGTTTCGCGCACTTCACTTTCGAGACAAGTGCCTTAACCCGTCAGTCGCATTCCACGAGTGACAAGTAGAGCAACCACTTTCCTATATATCGCGTGTATATTCGTGTATTTATACCTGTGTTTATACGTGTATTGATACGTACATTTGTACGTGTCTTTATACGTGCATTTCGAAGGCTCTTCCGGAAGTATTCACTCGCGTAACGTATTGTACGACGTGCTTGCCGATAGCTGAAAAATTGATACGGAAACGCCGGCATTGTGCGAGAAGGCGGTTTCCTTGCAACTTACATCTCATCTTCGCTCGCACAATGGAAACGCGACACAGTTTTGTTCGCGGTTTACATAGTACGCGCGACTTGATGGATTTGGAAATCGAAGTTTATTACTTCCACGGTACTACCTTATTGTAATGTAGGGTCGATACGAGTGCGCGTGCACGTAGCAATGTACGCGTCGTGAGAAGAGGCGCATCGGTGCTCAGGACTCGAGGAATTTCGAAAGCTTAAAGATTGCTTAAGAGACGTGGACCAAGGAGGAGTGTTAGAGGTTCGAGGAAACCTTGAGACGATGAATAATATCGAGAGGATGAGAAACGCTGCGTAAGGAAGGCGCGCGATTGTTTGACAGTCTGTCAGAATTGATATAACGAAGCAAGAATTTCTCTGCAGGATTTTGAGATGTTTTACTTTTTTTTTATGCCGATATAGTTTTGTGCATAACTTTTTTGCATGTTACATAATAAAGAGACGGAATAGCAGAAATTATCGTGAATTGAAGTGACGAGTCTGAAACAATGGAGGCTGACGATCGTAGAGCAGCAAAAAAAAAGACGTGAGAGTAACCGTGGAAGATGTCCTTTCAATTTTCTACCCCGGTTTGTTCATTAACTTCGCCGTGATTGGCGTGTGTATCGATTAATGGCGATGAGGAATATCCACGCTCGCCCTGATTTTTCTCGACTTTCAACTTGACTGACTTTTAATCATTACGAAAGTGACTCGAATGAAAGCAACGCGCATTTTTTAATTTCATTCCATATATCGACAAACTTTATGCTCTAATCTTTGAAAAATCTCGCAGAAATTCAGCTTGCACTCCGTGGAAGTAATTTCCCTGGTACAATAAAATTTTGAAGGCTTAGAATATCGCCGATTCAATTTGATCCTTAATTTTTTCTTTTGCTTTTTATACAATCGAGGAGACTGTGATCGCGTTATATATTTTACGATCGTCCATATATCAGTCTATTTAAATAACGTTGCTCATCGAATATAATCATCATCGTTCAAAGAATTTACCTATAATGTAAGTTTATACGATATAAATCATACTTTTGTTTATCTATACCCAGTAAATATACCGGCAAATTGGTAAAAATAAGTATTTACGTTTAAAGGGAAATAAGTCACTATTTAACCGACGTAACATCATTCGGACACTCGTTGCTCGCTAAAAAGTCATTTAACAAAAATCTCGCTAGTAATAATGCAAATGCAATGCGGCGTATCCAGAGGCAGTGGGAGTTTTTGAAATTCTGAAATTTCGTAATTTCATGCAGCCTGCTAAATCAGATTGCGCCATGCATTTTGGAAATTCTGTAATTCGATGCTATCGCAACGAATCAGGCTGCATCGTCAATTTTCTCATATTGGGGCACTTGCGTCGTTCGATAGCATTAAACGAAGTATTCATTATCGAAGGATATTTCGGCCGTTTTATAAATTTCCTTCGCTCGGATATTCGAATTTTGTGCAACTTTGTGTCTACCGCTCTGCTCACCCGACTTGTCCAGTAGTTGTGCGCTCAACGTTACTTTCAGGCTGAACTTTTAATTTTCGAACCTCTCGGTTCATAGCCCGCTATACTATTTCTACGAACGCTTTGGATCTTTTTCCCAAAGTTCAAAGAAGATTCGCCGACGATTCGAAATTCTTGCAAAGGAAGAATTCCGTTCTGTTTGCATAGTTGCGAGGAAATTCCTAGTTTTAGTTTATCCGATAGTTCGTTTAATATCAAGCTGTTTACGCACTCTGATTAAATATGACGCAATGTATGCGCACGTTAAAAATCGATCCTCGACAACTTGCGAATTTGCTTTTGGGTCGGTACACAAAGAATATCGATTACGCCCTGCCAATGTAAAACGATAAATCACGGATAGGAGATCTCGAAAACAAACCTATGGCATCATAGGTGAGCATCTCTATCATTCTTTATCAATGCCATGTGTCACGAAAATTTATAAATCGTTTTCCAGCATCCCGCGGGGCGATAATTCATAACAATACGCTGCCTAACTTTCGGCAACAGCATAATACGCGATAGCTCATCGCTGATGGCAATTTAAGCACCGGAAATGGCCGTTTTATTTTCGTCCAATACCAGAGCCACGAATGTTAAACGGTAATTACGGCAAATTATATCGCGCTTTGCTTCTACGAGTAAAACAGACCGGAATCCTGATAAGAGCTCCCGACCGACCGAATGCCGGAATTTAAATGCAAAAGGAAACGTATTGCATTATTTGCCGGGGTTTAATCGCATTTTGAATGCAGACACGGCTAGTCGTGGCAACAAAGGGAGAGGATTGATCAAGTGCCGTTCCTCGAGGATTCCTCTAAGGGCCTTGTTAGGACCTCGTAATAATTTATGTTCGTCTATTTACCGTTTATGTAATTTCATACCGTGTAGTTAACGCGCTTAGTTTTTGTCATAACGTTCTTCTTCATTAAATTCTAAATAAAGGCGCAGGGTCGAAGTGATAATAAGAGGTAGGGCGCGTGTATGCATAGAGTAAAAGGAGATTGGTAAAAACGTGGTTTATTAAAAGGGTGAAATATATACAGAGAACTATAAAAACTATTGGTAATAAATGAGAGTCGAGATTCGATATAGAAGTGGACATCATACTTTTTTACGGATAGCTACGTCGAACTTCGCTTCTCCACGAAACTCTTCATTCGACACTTTATTCGCAAAACACAATGCTTTTTCTACAGCACTCTAGAATATATATACACGTTATTGAATTGTTTATTAATCGTTCAAATCGTACCAAGCCCAAACTGTGTAAAAATAACTGGCGCACCATCTCCAGGGCAGATGCGAATAGCGAAAAAACATTTTTCGGTGGAGCAAATACGTACGCGGAGATCGAGTGGTGAATGTGGAAGACGCGCATGTCGGGTTTCCAGCGGACGTACAACCAGGAGTGCTGGTGTTAAATTGCAATTATGCTAAATCGTGCCTTCTGGCGGCGTAGAGGGACCTGTATATATAGGACGAACAAGCCCCGGGTGCTGTTAACAATACAGCTGAAGCATTGTAAAATTTCCACACCTCTGTTTCCGACACGGCGACGGCCACTCGCGCGTATAACGTCCAAAGCAACGTAATTCGCCCTGTCCCCTGGAAGGTTGACGATTAGAAATCAGGAGGAAAAAGGATATTGATGGATGAATGTAACGCTGTCCACGTGCTGCACGAAAATCATGCGAAACCTTGGAAATAACATTGTGATAATTATCTGGAATTTATCTAAGAATTTACCGATAGAGAGGCTCACCAAGATTAACCATTTTTAGATTCTACTGTTTCTTTCTCTTTCTCTCTATGCTCATCCTCCTCCCTCTTCCTTTTTGCAAATATACCAGCCGTAAATATGTTGGTATGAATTGTAATGCGAGCTACTAACGAATGCGTTAGTACGAATACAGTATAGCACTCACCTTGTTTAGTATTTACGAGTGATATTTACTCGGCTTCGTCTGCTTAGTATACGGGGAAATTTAGTCGGTGTTTACTTACCTAGCTGTGGATTGTGCGGAAAATTAATCCCTACCGAGTTTAATTACTTTAATTTCTACGGTGACTTGGTCGATGCGAATTTATCGCTGGTGCAATTTGATAATAATAACCGATAGCGTAATCAATATTCGATAAAAGTTCCGACGTTGATCGACGTCTGATTAAATTTTGACGGTCTAGAAAGTGTATGCACGTGTACGCACTTGTATTTGAATTTAGAAGTACACGTAAGTTTTAAGCCATCGTGTTTTAACGATAAAAGTCGAAGGGCTTTTAAAAAAAAATTAAAAATTCGAGCAGAGTATTTCGCTGAAATATTATGCGAAGGAAGGAAAGATGGTACTTATAATTTTATTGACAATTGAGCTTGGTTCATTTTAAACGTACAGCACTTTAAAAGGCGCGTATATTAAACGCATATTTTCGATCACCATTTTATCCCGATTTGCGTTGACCGTACGATGAAGAAACGTTCTTCGCACGTCGACGGACGTCAAATGGAAAACCGAGATTCTCTGGAGTAACAGCTGCGAATCCAGGTTGCGGAGAATGGAACTTTATGGTTCTTAAGACCGTGAGCGTGAAACGCAGGTAGCCGAGTGAAATCCTAAATAGCCATTGCGTGGAAGTCGGCAACGATAGGAGGACTTTCGAGGAGAATCGATCATGAAGATGCTATCCGGTGGCTCGACGTAAAGAGAGTTTTAGATAAGCGCGAATTGCTCTTTCAGTTTTATTCCTCGAGTGTATGCGGTCCGCTTTTATCCATCTCGGATGAAGGCGCAATCTGCGGACTTTGAGAGCCTCGTCTAGCGCTTATCTTTATCGCCCTTTACGGAAGAATACGAGTGGATCTATGACCATACGTTTTTACTATGCTCAAAGCGTACAGGGTGGCCGACAAGTCACCGTTCGTTATTGGATAATCGTAACTGCATTTGCGAGCTGCAAGGACAATAGTAAAAATATAATTTCCTCGCTGCAGGATTTTTCGAAATTTTCGAATGGAATTCTGTCGCATCACGGGCTACGTTCAACCGCACGAATTTTCCTTGTTTTCCGTTATTCGTGGACTTTCGTCGTAGGATTCTGCGACGACGTAAAAGTGAGCGGTGCAAAAGTATCCACTATTCGGAAAATAAGCAGGTTCAACCGGGCGATACAAACGAAGCTCGTTAAGGATCCTCCTCAAAAGGCTCGTTGTTAATAAACATTTTAATAACGCGGTCGGCGATCTTTCGTCGGTAAACGCCGTGAAATTTTTCCGCCAGCCATTTCCATTTCGACCACTCGGCCATAATTAAAGCGCAGTCGTTATTACGGCTCGACATTTAGCAAATATCAGCCTTTATTAGATAAAACGGACCTTTGTTCCGCGGGGAGATACAAGCATTACGCGGAGCGTGACTGATTCGATGAAATACACGGAGTGCCATCTTCTCCGCTAATTGGTAATTCAATACCGAATTAAGTTTGATAATCGTTCATCCACATTCATTCCAAACGCTCTCTAATGTCGTCCAGCCTCTTTGCGCCGATCTCTTTCTCTCTCTCTCTCTCTCTCTCTCTCTCTTTCTCTCTCTCTCTCTCTCTCTCTTTCCTCCACTATCTTTTATCATCCCTTCCTATATAATTATCCTCCTTTTTCCTTCTGCCATTGCAGCTTTATCTTCTCGAAGACTGCGCTTTAGCCGTCGAGAGAACTTAAGGTTTCGATTTCCTTTTTCTCCTATAATCGTTACTCATTTCGATGTAACCCATTACATCGATCATAGTATACCCGTTTTTCCTTTCGTATTTCGGTGTCTCCGTATTCATGGCGCGTCTTACAATTCCGTGATCTTACCAGGATAAGCAGCGCCTTTCCCTTTTTTATTTCTAGCTTAGAAAAATGAGGGCGCGCCTTATAATCGATGTAAGACGATATTTTATCGCGGTGAAAATGTACGCTACGACATTCCGATAAATCTTACAGCGCGTAATGCATATTCCCTGGTCCATTGCAATAAGGAAACGGAGTATTCGCGTCTAAAGCGGTCTTCGGGGATCTCGAATAAAATCCAAGAACAAGGCCTTGTCCGTAGGATTTATCCTCATCTAGGCGCGGTGAGGTTCGACGAAGCGCAAAATTGCGCGACCTTCTCGATCAAAGCGCGGAATGTATCGAAAGTGGCGGGGGAGAGGAAAGGCAAACGAGGTTTGAGCAGGCTGAGAGTTAGCGAAGGGCCGGGAAAATCGGTTAAAAAAATGGCAGGGGCGGTCAATCGTCGGATTGCGGTGTACCACTTTGCCGCAGTATCCAGCGTGTACTACAGGCGCCGACATAAAGCTCGCGAGCATCGATTTTTCCTCGTACGACCTACATGCGCCCGCCGCTTCCACGTACATATGTACGTCGCGGGTAATTTTAATTTCTCGCATTCCCGCGGGTATTAACGACAAGAACGCCGGCTCGCCAGCGTTTTGACTCGATGTACGCGCGTATGGATATGTACCTTCGGTATAATGGCGTTGGCGAGACGATGATTTATTAAAAAAAGGTTGGAGCGTATACAGAGACTATCGAGAGCATTGCTGATGAACGAGAGTCGAGATTCCTTGATGAAATTGGCCGTCGTGCTTGTTAACTAATCTTCGCGTCGTACTTCTTCGCTCTCCGCGAAACACTCTATCGAGACTTGCAGAACTTCTAAAAACTTCCTCTAATACTCAAAACTGAAAACCAAACTTTTGCTTACGCGCGCTGTCTGATTTATTAGAAACTTTGCCCTATGCCCTGGCCGTGTTTAGGGATTTGCACTTTTTTTTCTGTGAGACGGATGGATTATTCTTATTCTTTACAGAGCATCACTCCATCCACCACTTTTTCGCTCATTTGCGGGAGAGACTCAATTTTTCCAGGGAGCGTCGTTGGTTTTTTCATAATGAACTTAATATCGTCGGTCCGACTCCCATGGCGTTCGTCGCCCTGCGCTATTTCGAGTGCAAGGATGCAATTTCTCCTTTTCTCCCTCTCCTTCTCCTTCCTCGCTCCTTCATCCTTTCCAACGAGCCGAGAGACGTTCCCTTTGACGAGCAGACGTGCCCTGGCTGCATAATGTGTCCACGGCTCGGTTACAATTCACGGCTGGTTTTTACACACCGGGATGAGATTTCTCTCGCCTGCTTAACGGATCGAGGAACGACAATTGGATCCCGAACGCCGCGGGTGTCGTTGTCTCGAAGTTTCGCTTCTCGAGGCGACGAAGCCGCTAAATTAGGAGGCGAGAGAAGTTGAACGCTGGCAATCGTGGCGCGAGGGCGAAAGCGCGTGCGAACGATCTTTCGAAGGATTCGAGGGAAAGCGGCGCGAAAGACTGCGAAGACATTTCATTTTTGTTAGCGCGATCCGTCGACCGTTAACAATACTGCTGAAATCAGTTAGCGATACATCGATGATTTTCAGATTCGACGAGTTAAGCCGGAGGTGTGAAATCCTCGATTTCGAGATCTGCCAAGAGCACACGGCTGGCTTTTCGCGTATCCTCCCTGAATCTACCAACGGAGTCGCTTACCTCCGCTTTCTTCGAATTTCTATTATCCAAGGCCGTTCTGTACCTTCTGGTATCGCATGTAAAATGTATTTTCCAGTGTTCGCGCCGTATAAGCTTACCGGCGTTATATTCTCCCCGTCCTGCAACTCCCCCTCCGCGAATGAAAATATTTCGAGAACATAAACGCGGCAATATCCTGGCGATATTTAAATGCCTCCGCGCCGTGGACGGATAAACAAACGAAATGAGACCCCCGGAAATTCCAGGTTGCGGTCGAATCTCGCTAATTTCGATGCGCGTATTTGTATTTTTTCCCCGTTGACGGGAAATTTGTGAAACACGGGATGCGCTTGTGGAGCGATTTGCTATGCACTCGATGGCATTAATTGGCGACCCTGCTTTTTTTTTGCCCCTTTCTTGTATTTAAGGGATGAGGGAAGAACGAGTTTTTTTACTGCTTTTGTTTTCTTTTTTTTTGGGCTGTCAAGGTGACGAGCGTGGAGTGCTTTAATGTTTAAACGATTTATTTAATTCTTCGAATGACGTTGGAAGTAGTTATTCGTTATTTTGGTACGTAACGCGTATCGAATATTTAATCGAATTGTTTTGTTCGGCTGCGAACGCGAATTTAATAAAGTGTGAATAAAATCGTTATTCGTGCATGGAGCGAGAATTTTTTTTAAAACTCGATTCACCGTTTTAAATATTTGACCAAGATTTTTGGGCCTGGATGGAAAAATAATCTGGATAGCTCTGTAATGAAACAGCGTTTCCAAAAGTATGTTTGAGGAAGAAAGGGGTTGCATTATACGTTTTGAAGGGAAATTCTCGCAGGGCTTAATAAATTTCCGCAGAATTGTGTGCATTGTTTGCTGAATCGCGTGCAGGTGTTTCAGAAAATACGCGAATATTACCGGCGTACGTTTAAACTTGGAAGTAATGGCTTACGAGACGTGTCCAAAATCGTGAAAGGCAAAAATACGGTTATTTCGTTTGCTGAAATAAATAATGCGATACGAATTGTAACGTTACAACGACTGTCCTACTCGATAAAAATAGAAGCATTTCGATGTAAACCGGTTTAAATCTTTTCTCAAATGACATAAATGCGAGTAATTTAGTTTTTATCTTTCTACTCACATTTCACAACCGATACATATTTTCCTTCGGATATTTGTACATATTACCTAAAATAACCAGACTTTTACGATGCTTTCAACTTTTGCATGCAGCCAGCCGAAATTTATTCCGAACTATTCGCGTAATACGTATCAATTTTCCTATCTCAGTACATCATCGTGAAAATTAATGCTACGGACTTCACGTTCGCCATGTCCTTTTAAACTTTGTTTTTCGATGATCAATTTCGAATTTTCTCTTTGTATGTAATTGCGTTTATATTTCTCCCCTAAACATATTCCACGTTTATCCGCGTAATATATCCATTTTCATCGTTGACTATAACAATACGCCACAATCGCTCATGGCACCTGATATAGGAACACCGAACATACTAACGCTAAACCTACCAACCACTTTCCAGGCACATTTTACGTACCAAATCACTTAAAAAAAGGAGAGGACAAAGAATAACTGTCCATAACCGAATACATCGATCCATACACTCTAAAAAAATCCCAGAAATTTCAGAAAGTTCCTCATCTCAATGTTCTATAATTTTTCAAAGAAATGTCCGGTTGGTGTAGCGTTAATGGTTCCTTGAAAGCGCACGCCGCACCGAAAGGGTCAAGGGACGATCGATATTAAACCGTAAGTTAACTTCGTATCGTGGCCTGGGCCGAAATTCTCCGCGGATTGAAAGAGGAATGAATTTCGACGTGGATTAACGTCACGGGGCGGAGATCATATTTCAGCGTTAACAATGATTAAAATATAGCGCGGTTGGCGGCCGGATCTTTTACGAGATTCGCCGCGGACACCGCGAATGGTGATTTTTAATTTATGGAGGTACACCAACGTCGGATAAGATACATGCTGGCTCCAGGCTTTATTTTTTTTTCACGCCCGGTTAAATCTATTTTAATCAACGACGGCCATTCCCGAATTTTCAGGAGCTCCGCGTCGGGGAAAAAAAACACGTGGTCCCGCTGTCGTCGCGTAAACATGACGTGGATTTATCTCGCTTTAAACGGGATATTTGGTGGGACTCGAAAGAAGGAGGATTATGAAATTATGTAAAGCACCTTGATGAATTTTCAGGAACGATTCTCAGAATATTTCTCGATATCGAAACATTTTTGGCGGGAAGAGCAACGGTGGTTACCATCGATATTTTAAATAAGATTTGAATTTTTATGCGTGCATATGTTGTATACTTATTAGAGAAATTTGCGATCAGCGTGGCATGCCAATTACTAGGACTGTAGCAATATTAAATTGTACAGGTATATATAAATTTCTCAAAGATTCGTTAAGACGATAGTTTCTTCAAATAACCCCTTCAGGTATTATTTAATTCCCTAGATTTAGAATGAAATACTACTCGGTGTGTATCGCAAATTGGCATTCGCTCGCTAACTGGGTTTCAAAGGAGGGAGGGAAGTACGAGGGGAAGAATGAGTGGGAAAATATGCGCTTGGCAGTTGAGAAAACATCAACCGTTAAAAAAGGTGGCCCTTTTAAAACTCGTACGATTTTTATTCCGGAATAAAGAGGAACGCGTTGGGAATGCATTGGACGCGACTCGCGCCGAATGTGGGCTAACCATAAATTTCTAGAACGTTTTCAAATTTTTAGAAACTTTTCGACGTGAAAGTCTGTTTTGACACGCTTCCTTTGCTCTGGCAACGCTTTAAATTCTAAGCCAGCGCGAAGAAAAAAGGGACGCGGCAAGAGCCCAAGGACGTGGGACGAGCGTAACTTCCGTAAGTGGGGAAATGTATTTTGATTAAATATATTCATCGTATATTGGGATTTTTATACTTTTCGCGGAAAAAAGTAACGAAGCCTCGCTCGGTGGCTCCCGTAAACATGACGATTTAGTGGGGAAATTTCGTCGGTTCAAGGGGCGGATTTCAAAGGGAAAAGGAGGAAATGTCGTGCACGTGGGAGCAAAATTTCTACGCGACGCCCGTGAATTTACCTTTCTAATAAAAGTGCTCCTTCTAAGAGAAAAATATGTGGCTGTCACCTGAAAAAACATCGGGCTTCGGGGATGGTAACGCTTCTGTAACCGGGCCAATTTTGTTTTCCAGACATTTGCATCCTTGCGTAGAATTACCGCTTTATTATGTATGAGAAATGCAAATCGGCGATCGATGAAATAAATCGACCATTTTGTTAGTTCCACCGTGATCGATTCCGATCGATGCACTCTACTTTTAATAATATAAGATGTACTTGTAGCTCTCGCGTAAGATTGAGTTTTCACAATGAATTCTCCATTCGACTAAAACTGGAAAATGTAGTTTTGAACTTACCACCAGCTATTCGAGCATCGAAAACTTTCTCAGGAAGTACATAAAACGAGTTTTCTTTAATTTCTTCTTCGTCGATCGCTCTCGAAAGAAAAGCGAATTCGGTAGTTTAAAAGCAATTAAACGATCTTTGACACGGTAAGAATGAAATAAATTTACTGTGGAAAGATAGCATTGAAAAATGAACCGATACGCTATTGATCACAGAGCACGATATTAATACAGTTTTGATTTTCGTAAAAGTCCGATGCCGTACTCTATATATAGATATAGAATCTTTTCACATGACAGATACGTTACAGATACGGGTTGTCCAATGTCCGCTTTCATGCCGGATTTAATATACTCAAAGTTTTAATGGAAGTCAAAAAATGATACACGTCGCGAGGCACGAGAAACGAAGTAATTAACTTTGTTCCAAGTTGATATTTTTACATCAAAATATGCCGAAAGGGTAAGAAAGTTATACTCGATAGAAGAGACGCTAAATGTACCTTGGAATTTCTTATAAAAGCCTATCGATCGTTGGATTGAAAACACGATTAGTACGATTACGAGGAGAAAAATTATGCGCCATATAAAATCCACGGAGGATTAAAAAAAAACCCGTTTGTCGGAATGTGTACTTTTTTTTTGGTATTGTCCACTCGTCCCTTCAATTTTAAGCGTTGCTTTAAAATCCGATATCGTAATTTCTGTGGAAACATTTATCCTGCGATAACCACACTCTTGCCCACCTTTCTTTTTAATTAACGCAACGATGTCTAATATTTGCTTTCGATTAAATTATTATACCAACCCGACAGCTCATAATTTTATGAATTTCGTTACCGCGGACGTTTGTTGTCCCGTCCCGTAATTCACGTGGCAAGGTTTTTCTTTTTTTTTTAGAATCCATCGGACCAAGATTTAATCCCGGATTTTTAAACGCTTACCGCCCTGAATATTCAGCCAATATTCTTCGAGGATGTAACGATGAAATATGAAAATTCGTTAATTCACTTCGCTAAGTTTTCAGTGTAAATATTATTTTATCGCGTAGACGCTTTTAAGTTCTGAACAATCGCTCATTGTGCTTGTACGTAACGGATACTTTATAATTCCTGTACGTTAACGAAGAAAAAATGCTCGCGCTATCCGTCCGTCAATTATCTTGATTGGTAACGTCATACGTCTTGCTGAAAATCCGATTTAACATTAATCCATCATAGTCGTCTATCCAATCCAGAGACATCCGGAGCTTAACGGATCGAGGTGTTCAAGTAGCAGACGTTCGTGTCTGGGAAAAAAGTTGCGTATCGGAGAAAGTACGGAGACGCTTGAAATAAAACGACGGTGACTTATGAAAAGCATGAGAAGCTTGTTCAACGATAAAATACAGATTAAGGGGGCGTGAGGTACAACACGAAAACCGCGTATCTTTCAAATCTCAGTTTTTCTTTAATAAAACAGGAGAACATGGCGTGCAAGTGTCCCAGTACTTTTGGCCGGTGTTGTACGCGGGCTTTCCTGACAAACATCGGTGCAATCGATTCTAGCGAAATTTAGGACGCGCACGGAGCGCTACATGGTTTTCGGTCGGGCCGAATGTGTCAATCACGACCGCAATCCTATTTTTCCGGCGCACCAGGCCGCATCACGAATCGACCCTGTGTTTACCGCATTTGGGGCGACCGATCGCACTGATTTATAAGAGATGCGCCTCGCGATATAAGCGTTAACACTCTGTAAATGACGCTTTCCTCGGCACTCGATCCATCGAACCCCATCGACACGGTGGATGGATCGATTCTTAGAAAAAAGTCGCGCGAGTTTGTTGACGCTGGGTTTTTCTGACATTTTCTACGACTTTATTTCTAATACAAGAATCGAAAGAAACGAACATTGAAGAATCTTCCTTCGTCCAAATCGCGGGATTTTGATCCTTTTCGATGTTCCTTTTCTTTTAATTCCACGCTATCCAGGAAATAGACTATGGAACGTACGGTGAAATTGAAGAGGAAGAAGATTAAAAAGAAGGAAGGGATTTACTAATCCAGCAAATTCAGAGATGGAAACGTAAATACTAATATGGTTGCAAATACAAACAGGAATGTAAATATGGATGAAAATGGAGGCGCGCGGTTGAACGTTGGACGCGAATTCGGACTTTCGAGCGGAAAGATCCGAGAGGTAGAGCTCTGCTGGTACGAAATTCGCTTTAAACGGTGGATCCTTGGCTAAAAAATTCATTATACCGAATTTTAGTTAGCGACGATAGTACAGTTTGACGATTACGAGGGTAAAAAAATACACGAAATTTGAGCGAAAACTTTTCTCGTCGCTCCTGGAGCTTTTTCGCGCGATACGACCGGAACGAAACGACCGAATTACGATTTTTTACCCTTTTGCTTGCAACGATTAATGGACGTTTACAATTTCTTTTTTGCATTTTAAGCATCGCATTAAAAACCGCCGATCGACAAGTCTATTGACAATAATTATCTGACGTAATTCGACGACTATTCATTGTTCGCGTGTATCATGACATACACTCGAAATCATTACTTTGTTCGCGGACTGCTGAAGGGAAGCAAGGAGAAGCTGAAATACGAGCGTGGAGGTACCAAGCGACAGAGACTGGCTGGACTCGATTTATCGACTCTACGATCGACGTGCGACCGATTTACAAACCGCGCAAAAATGTATAATCATGGTCGCTCCAATACGTATCGATATATTTAGTCTCATCGTTGATGGGAGCAGGCGAATATAATATTATGAAATCTACTATAAATTATCGCCAGTATAAGCGGATGAAAAAGAAGGGTGTTAGCTTTAAACATTGATAAAATGTTCTTCGAGGAGAAACTTTTGCATCCGAGTTGTTTCGTATATCTTCGTAAAATTACTCGCTTCGCCAATTGTTCAAACGCGAAATAGTTTTTGTCCGTGCGAAGTTTTCATTCAAAATGTATAACATCGTATCGCAAATTTTTTTTACACCTGTCATAACTTCGTACTCAAATATTTCACACCATCGGATAATATTTGGTTACAGAAGGTTAAGCGAGGAGTCCGTATTCGGAGGAACTTTAAATTTACTTCTCGGTAAAGTTCGACCGTTGATATTAGAGGTGTGTTTACCGTAAATATTTTTATTTTCTTTTGGGGAACTTGCATTATGTCTAAGAAAGAATTACTTCGTATAAATGACTCGTGCTTAAATATAGGAATTGATTTTTAAAGTAGAGAGACTTCTTTTTCGAGTTATTCAACGCAGGGAAAGATGGAATCGGAATACATTTGAGTACCCAGGATTAAGGAGATGTGTATTTGGGGAAACTCTGAATTTATTATTCGATAATTCTCAACTCTATACACAATGTTCGTACTTAATAAATATATGTACAAGTAAATTTTACAAAGTTTCGCGGCTATCAGCTCGCTATCCCTCGCGATCTCGAGAACGTAGC